>JAHWFP010160588.1:0-15793 GCA_023313725.1 Lithobius niger | reverse complement strand
AAAAAAATATCATTTTTGGGGTAATATTTTCATTTGTAAGGTGGTACCCTTTATTTAACCAAAAAGACGGATTCAAAATTGCCTCATGCTTCAACTAGTTTATTTTGAATCCGTATTTTTAAAACACTTTAAAAAACAAACATACAAATAAAAAATATAGCTAGAATAGGGCAGTCATAATAACGACGAGAAAGTCCAACTCTTGCCACGCATTTGAGAGACTAGGCAAAAGCTAATGGGGGAGAAGGAAATAGCCCTAAATCTTTTTCCTACGAGCTTTCTACTGCTATCTCTAATGTGGGTCCAAAGTGGGACCATATCTGCCTTTCATTCTCTTCATGGATCAACTCTACAATCAATTGTTATTCTGTGTGATGGTATAAGCATCATTACTGTATTATCCTTTTCTAAAATACTTCAGAAACCCAGTGTGTACACTTTCTGTTAGGACATTATATAACGGAGTTTTCATATCTAATCTGTGTTTTCTCTGCCATAAACCCGATCTAAACTTCAGAGTCCGTTCTGAATACGTGATTGACCTGGACTGTGAAAATAACGCTGTTAGAACACAGTTCATCATCGTAAAACTTCTGTTAGTTCCTGATACATCTTCGTGGCTCTATTTAGTTTTCGTTTCTTCTAGTCCTATCCGATGTTGTAAAGTAAAGCTTCCTGGAAACTAATTCACTCTTCATCACAAACTTAAGAATTATTATTAGTAATATTTTAATTTTCAACGTCCCCGTTAGCATTGCTCAGCTAATACAATTTTGTACTTATCTGAATAAGTACTTGACGACCGGGTGTCATTTCTTTTGGTTGTTCAATACCCAGCTAATATGTTTTTTGTCCTTTCCCAAAAATGACTTGAACAAAATCAACTACCAACGAATTAAACAAAGCCGCCATGAAAACACCACAACCTACTGAAAAAAAATATAGTAAAACAAAACCAATGTTCACTGAGACAGCTCTCACACTTTGCGCTAAATCTACTGATGCACGTATAACAGAAGACTCCATAAACACAGTGTCAGGTGACTACTTTTAGCCAATGTAACCACTTAGTAAAAACCCACCCAAATGACTATGGGTGGATCTATCTCGTTGTAGAAAAGCTTTTGTATGTATTTTTTTTAATGAACACTCTATATTTGCGCTTACTTCGCTTTATGGTTGATGCTTTTTTCATTTCTCTTTCTGTATTTTCTCACGTAAAATGTTTTATTTTATGTCACAAATCGTCGAAATTGTACCCGCAAAAAGAAAGTCTGACTAAACAAAAGTTGCTTTTTTTCGATGATGAAATGATTTATCTTGGTCCAGTCAGTGTCATGAGATTGTGTACGTAACGGAACTGAGGGAGAGGTTTATGGAGAGGACAAACGGGATACAATCGATAATTCTTCGCCCTTTTATCCTATAACTAAACCGAATTCAAGTAATTTGATAGTCCGTCTTCCCACCAAAGATAACTCATTTTTGGTGGGAAGACGAACTATCAAATTACTTGAATTCGGTGTAGTTAGAGGATAAAACGGCGAAGAATTATCAATTCTTTCCCTCTTGACCTCTCAATAAACCTCTCCGTCAATTCCGTTGCATAGACAATCTCATGACACTGACTGGGACAAAACTGACTCTGGTGTGAAAGAGAAATAAAACATGGCGTTACTACAAATCTCAAACTGAAATGTATTAGCAAACCACTAAAATGATGATGTCTCATCATTTTAGTGGTTTGCTAGTATATTACAATTTGAGATTTATAGTTTCTCCATGTTACATTTCTCTTTCGCACTGGCAGACGACATTTAGAGCTTGCCACCAAGCAGAAAGAAAACGTCTCAAGAAGCACTGTGAATATTGTGAGGTGACCCCGAAAACGAAGACCAATGTGACCAAGGACAACCCAGTGCTCAGAGAGGTCGGCTGCCAGCCAAGTGAAAAAAGCATCGAAATCCACGATAGGCTAAGGTACAAAAAAAAGAGTAGAAGGCCGTTCTCTAATGCCGAACTTTGTATCTTTAATCTTTACTTGTGACATATTCTTTATTCACGTGACAAGTTAACAGTTATCTCTATATTGTCGAGTTAGCACAGCGGTCTAAATCAGTGGAGGTCAAATCCAAACATACCCACGAAGACACGTTACTTTTTGTCAAAATTTAAGCTCACTTATCCTTAGGTTAGTGCTTCACAGTGTTAGCGACATTGTAGTCGTCGTTATACACTATGAATGACCGTGAATTTCACGGCCAGTAAATTGACGGCTGTTTACGTTTACTCAACTTAATGTGTTACTTGATTCTATTAGTTGACTTTTCCATCATTTAACTTTATTACGGATTCTTAATGTTAACCCTTCTACAATCACTGGCAAGATAAATACTAAGTGCAAAAGTTTTAGTAGTGGATTTTTAATGCAGGAGTAACACTCAGCAAATTAATGAGGATGGTCAGCTACTACTTCAACCCAACACAAACATTATTGAAACAAACCATTGAGCGAAGGCACTTCTTGGTTATTGTAATCCTTTGGTACCATTGTTTTAAGCCATTCAATGTCCGTCTTGTCGGAGCCACTAAAGAAATACAAGTAGAGAAATAGTTATTGCATATTCATGTAAACAGTGATGGGTAATAATACTGTGACGTATTAAACATACAATTTGCAAAGAGAGAGACAATATGAACTATTTGTTACACGTTAAAGTACGCTGTTGTGCACATTTATGGTTAAGGCCTCTACTTTGTGGTACGCCAAGGAAGCTGAACCTACAACGGAAATAGAATAAATGCATGCCCTTTGAACTAGCATTTATTCTATTTCTGTTGTAGGTTCAGTTCGCTTGGCGTACCACAATTAAGTAGAGGTCTTTAAAGTAGAGGCTAGTTCAAAGGGCAAGTATTTATGCTGCAAGCATCCAACTCAAGACCGAATTAAAACACGGCCAACACTAAACCCTAGTCAGGAAACGGCCCAGTCCGGGCTTGAACCCACTGACAGAAGGAAAGATCATTCCAGGACAAAACCACCCGTCCATTAAAGAAAAGATAACGAATATTACAGTCTGTGTCCAAAGAGACGGAGTTGATGACCTCTGGTGAGATTAGGTGCAAGAATTAAGTGCAAAAATTTAGGGGGGGGGGGATTAAGGCTTAATGGCAAGTCGACTACTTGGTCATTAGCGCCAACCTCAGTCACAGTGCAGTGGTCCGGGTTGCCACTGCACCACACATTACAGAGATGTGATTCAAACCCCTAATCTAAATCTTGTCATACATCTGTACCTCCTGCAAAAATTGAAAAACACCGGACAGGAGGACAGACTTATTGCCCAACTGACGCGCAATGTCATGCGGAAGATGGAAACGACGACGAACACCATCAAGATGGCGACAATCAACAAGTAAGTGCCGGACCGTAAGTGGCCGTCGACACCAAGAACATTCAGGAGGGTCAACCCCCCGCAAAAGGAAACAGTGAGTAAGCCGGGTGTGACCAATTCGCAAACGGGCCAACACAACCCACTACTATACTAATGCAATACTAATGCAATACTAATGCTTTAGTAGTTCTTGAGAATTTTGCATGAAGAAAAGAGAGCTCAACAAAGGAAAACTAAGTCAATGATGGTTAGGTTGACTTTATTGAGTCGTTCTCGGTACGGAAGATGCTTCATGAAACAAATTCAGTAAGGTAACGCTTGGAAACTCCAGTACTGTAACAATGCCAAGTAACCTGTGAGAAATGTTCTAGAAGTAGATGAAGAAAAGCTTAGAGGAGGATGGAAAAAAGTTGTAGAAAACACTTAATCCCAAATTAAGCTATTTTGAAAGCTCTGGAGATAGATTAGATTAAATTTGATTAGACAAGAGACGGTGCAAAGCCAAGGCTTATGAAGAACCCAATTCCCTAAGAACCCCCAAAGCAAATCAGTGCTTCCAAAAGTCAAATCGATCCTTGAAGCTTGTAAGAGATGAAGCCGAAATAATGTGCTGCGGGAGGGTGTTCCATGGAAAAACAATACTTTCAGTAAAGAAGATTTACGACAGTTATGTCTCGAAAAAAAAAAACCTGCAATTTAAGGCTGTGGCCTCGGTTACTGTTGATATTACAAGTAAAAAAAAAATGGAAGGGTTATTAGATAAGGAACCCGGCGTTAACTGATTGGGAAGGATGAGATCACCCCTATGAAAACCCTCACGAAGTGAAGGAGCATTGACCTGTTTGAGTCGTCCATTGTACGGAAGGTGACGAATAGAGGAACACTACTTCGTTAGTTTACGTTAGCAATTTTCAAGTTTGTTGAAGTGCGCAACATAAAAAGGTCTGCTAATTTGTAATCAAGAAAGGGTCTCGTAAAGGTCTTGTACTACACGCAAATGAAGCAGTATCAAAAAAAGAAAAAAAAAAATAATGAGCCACTTGACAAACGTTGCGAGTAGCCACATCGGTATTAATGTCAAACTTGAATAAAGAAAGAAATTGAGTTCAAACTCTAGTTTGTCGTCAACAGTGATACCGTGGTCACGGTGAGGTTCATTGTGAGAAAAACTGGCAGAAAGTGGCACATTAGAAATGCAATAAACTGTGTGGATTATTTAAATCAAAGTGCAAAACGGTGCTTTTCGCTGGGTTAAGTGAAAGAAAGTTTTCCATGGTCCACGATTGAACATACTCGAGAGCAACTATCAGAGATCTATCAAAAATGGGACAAACCCGTTAGAAGTCATCAGCGTAACTAGTATTGTTACCACCAAGTTTGCCTGAATGATCAGACAAAAATAATGAAAAGTAAAGGACCCATCACATATCCCTGTGGAACACCATTATGAACAAGTTTCCAAGGTACGTACGAGCCCCTGAGAATAATAGTCTTCATGTTCGTGGAGTGGGCTGTCTAGAATTTCTTTGAATCGTTAAACTAAATACATTTTTTTGAAATGTAAAACCTATTATGAAAGGATGTCGACTAGGCAGATACACTTCAAACGAACTGAGTGCATCAGCAAAAATTAAACCTGCGAATATAAATACAGTAACATCACAGCATTTCAAGAAAAACTGAAAGAATCGACGTACTCTGTAGACAATAGAATCGACTTCCAGCGAACGACGGAGTGCTAATTCTCTGTGGAATCGACTAGAGATCAGAAGTAAAAACCCCGTATTAACTGCAGCTACAACTGCCTTTTGTCCAGTCCCTTACTTTGCGAAAGAATACTTTAAGATTATAAATCGAAAGAGAAAAGATTTCTCTTGTTGCAAATTGCACAGCGTCGATCAACAAGTCCCCCAAATTGCGCAATTTTCATCCTCAGATCCGCTGTTACAGAACTAACTCGACTAAAGACATTATTGTTTTTTGTACCTCCAGTCCCCCTTGTAGCTATAATCGACATGGTTCTAGATGTGAGCGCTGTAGCAATTACGCAATTGTTGTTTCTGCTCCATATAAGGGGGACCAAGTCAATTCGTAATGTTAAAATTTCGTGAGCTTAGGTGATTTTGGTGAAGTGACGGCACTAGTGTTTTTAATTTTTTTCCTACGCAGACTTTCTGGTTCCTCTGCTTTTGTTTCGATTTATCTCATTTTTTTGGCAGTAAATTTTCATCTTTGAGTGACGCCTGTGAAGTGGAAGTGTTTGTCGCTGCATTTCCCGTTACACCAGTTTATAAACTAACGTTTCCTCAACGATTTAAGTGAGTTTCTAAAGAACGATTTTGATGCTTTGGAATATTCCCATTTAACGCTGCACAAACTTGTACCGAGTGGCATGAAACCGTCTGAATTTAAAGTGTGTTCAAATGCTTTATGCTGAAATGCGATTTCACGTGGCTTGCACTTTTTCACAGGGGAGTGAGACCTTGAATGTGGTACGTGTGGAAAGGTGTTAGCAGCCAGGTGTCATTTTACACAGCAAACTCTTGCAGACTGTAGTAAAAACCCATTGCCTGTGGTAAACGTGGAAGGGCCTTTGCATTCAAGTCTTATTTAAAACAGAATGCACTTGCACACATTGGAAAGAAATCTTGTTCAAATGGAATAAAACCCTCTGGTTGTGGTGTGTGTGGGATGTATAGGATATCGCCCACTTTCCGAGTGTTGGATACCAGCATGAGGGCAGGTTTACGCAACCACTCGCTTTTGCATTCTCGCAGCTAGAAGCTAGAAATCACCTCAAATTCCAACATGACGGTGGCTTTATGTCTGTCGCCTCGCAACGAAAACAGCAAATAACGTGAGTTCAGAAGCGTCTGGGTAAATTGTTTTGTCATGAGGAATTCTTTATATTATTGGCACGGATTATAAGACTACAAGTATTTACTCAAACGATGTCGGATTTAGCTAATCCATTTAGCGTTGTTACCATGGCAATGTCACCTTTGCCATCGCGATTGAGTTCTAGCTGCGAGAATGCTAAGGCGAGTCGCTGCGTAAACGCGCCCTGAGGAAAGCGGGCGATATCCTTCTTCTCGCCCGTTTTGAAGCTATCAGTTCGACGTACATTGTTGAGCGCGAGTGGAAAACATTGTTGCGTTTAGCCAGAAGAAAGTTGTGTAGAAAGTTCGTAAAGACGCAATGCTACACGCAACGAAAAGATCATCGTTTAATTTTGAAAGCGGTTGCAATGTTGTAATTAACATGAATTCTTGAACGATTTTTTTAAAGTATGAGGTGGTGTTGTTTACAAAAATTGTTCCATTTAATCGATTATATTCGGTTGCTTTATTCCTTTTTGTCATTTAATGGAAACCAATGTTTGTAAAG
The DNA here is from genome assembly GCA_023313725.1 of Lithobius niger. NCBI lineage: Eukaryota > Metazoa > Arthropoda > Chilopoda > Lithobiomorpha > Lithobiidae > Lithobius > Lithobius niger. The sequence continues at coordinate 9,011 of JAHWFP010160588.1, read as the reverse complement.
CAGCGGTTGCAGTGTTGTGAGTAACGTGAATTGTTGCGCGTTTTTTTTTAATGTTTTTATTTGTTTCAGTATTTGTTACATTCGTTTGTTTTCCTTCCACTTTTTATTTAGCACAAACGGAGGCTGGGATCCACGTGGAGTGCTGGGATCCAGGATCCAGGAGACCGCCGTCGTGGATCCCAGCACTCCTCGTTCATTGTTGCGATCCCGTCGTGCTGTATTGTTATAAGAGGACTGAGAGCTTTAAAACGTGTGAGAAGGCTTTTACTCATTTGAGTGATTTAACGTGACACGCACTTAAACACCGTAAGGAAATCCTTTTCTATTCGTTAAGTGTAGAGGCTCTTTCGCCGCCAAATCTCACGGCGAAATCACACAGAATGTTCTTGTACACAGTGGACATAACCCATCTGAATGCAGTGAATGCAGTAGGGTCTTACACGCATGTCCTATTTAGACATAGCATGTTCTTGTACACAGTGGAAAAATTTTAGAATGTAGTAAGTACTGTGGTGAAGCATATTTTCAACATGCAGTTCTTGGTGAATGGTTTCCGATCAAATCTCATCATCCATGACTTCATAGTCTTACTTCGTTCTTCGGTTTTCTTATGGGGACGTACCTTGTATGTACCTATTTGACTTAACCTGCCTTTATACAACGGTTCCTCTCTCCGGTGCGCGATGTGTAGTTTGCCTCTTCTGATTATGGATGGTTCCAGTGAAACGGACTTCAGTCGTGGTTGTCAGTTGGTCTGCCTTTGTTAACAAGGTTCATTGTGAGTGCTGAAATGCAGATTACAGGTGGGAACTGGTCTCAAAATCCAACAAAACTCCTGTGAGTTAAGGACCATATCAGCATTGTCTCAGGCACCACACCCCGATAGCTGCACTGTGTCCTTGGGCGGGTGGTTGGCTAACCATAAAGATACCCATAGTCTCATTTGTCAGATTTCCAAAGCTGTTCATATTCTTACAGCTGAAACCCTTTTTGCGGTCCTTGGTTATATTCTACTGTTTGTACTTGCTTGCTTTTCCAAGCAATTGTTTCCAAGCTCCCATTCTTCAGTTTGATCGATGTATGAACTTGGCAACACTGATCAAATACCAAGCCGATAAGTTTCTCCAAGATTGTTCCCTCTTAAAAACATTCCGACAATGGCGTGCTGTGAAGCGAAAAGGTAACCCAACACAGCCAATCAGGAAACCAGTTGAGACCAAAATGGCTGGTGGAATCATAAGGCGAACAAGCACTTTTGTTTAGTATCCAATTGGTTTAATTTGTCACTATTTCATTATACGAAAATCGCTGTAAATAGCACAGAATTATTGTGTAGCAACAGCCCAACGGCAAAGTATTACTTGAAAAACTGCAAAAATTCCGTCTGCATTTATCGTGGGCGTATATTTCATTGCGATTACGTCGTATGGACTTGTCTATTGATTTCTAATTATGTACTGGAACCTTTTAAGAGCACTTATTCCCCCTGTCCAATGGCTGCAACATTTGTTCTGAAAATGGAATCCTTACTACGACTATTTTGACCTTCAGAGAATGTTCAGGATTTTTTGGGGGAATTGGATGGTAGAGGCGTCTGACTTGTTCGCCAGGGTTCGTTGTTTGAAACATGGAGACGGAATATATATAAAGGAAAGAGGAAAACAAGCCAAAGAGGGAAACTCATACACTAGAAATAACTTTGTACACTAGAAATAACACTACTGTGACCTTAATAACAGAGGGTTCAGTGAGTCATCTTTATGCCATTAGAGGAGCAGCCTTAGTGATACAGGCACCATTTCAGTGATCTGGGCATGAATTTAGTTGCCAGTTCGAATCCGGTTCATGCCACTCCGACGAAACGTAAGTGCATAAAGGTGGCTTACTGTACTAAGATATTTTTGGTATATGATTTTCGCTGTTTACCTGTTGCTTTTCCGTTACTCCTCCTAGCCATACTAACCAATGGCATTTTTTTAAATTAAATTGTTGCCTTACCATATCTTGTTGGATTCCCGCATGTCCGTATCAGAACAAACTAGAATTGGGAGCAGCCAAAACAACAGTTTCATAATGGTTTGTAGGACTTGATTGCAGCACACGCTAGGTCACAGTGCCGCCTTTTCAGTGGCTTCTGACTATATCATCAGTACACTGACTTTCATATTTCATTGGTATCGATTCGTCTGTGAAACAACTTATTTCTGCAACCGGATATTTTTACAAAGTTTCCACGGTTACTAGAACGTAGAAGTTTTAATTGTGTTGATCAATACCTACAACTGAAGCGTCAGCAACCATAAACGGAAATAACTGCTCGGAAGTTTTAATTAATTATGACCAAGTTGACAGGCTGCAAGGAATGTTTATGGAAAGTATTTTTAAAAGGTACATCCGTTCACTTTCATGTAGCCCAAAGAAAAACTATCGTTTGCTGCATTGAACGGGTTTGTAAAATCGTATCACAAACAAAAAACCAGAAAGAAGAAACACTATTACAAACACTTAAATGGTAGTATGGCAGGCGACTGCTACAAAAGGATCTACTCAAAAACATCGCACAATTCGAGGGTGGGTGTGGTTAGTTTAACGTGCGAAAGGTGCCAGGGGTTAGGGATGGGTTGTCACAAATGTGACGTCAAACGTTTAATTTTTACCTGCCATTATAATGTATGTTAGAAAAAATGCTCTAAATGTACGAAAATGATGTGGTACGATGTCATAAGAGCGACATGTCAATCTTCTTGTAATTAAGTGAAATGTAAGGGGAAGAGCTCATCATGAATGAAAATGAATTGAAATTGAAATTGAATGCTTTTTCTTTCACCCGTTATTTATGTACAACTGTCAGGTGAGCATGTTTCTCTTTGAGCCTATCAATCTTCTTGGAATTAATTGGAATGCAAGGAAGATTTCATTCTGAAGTTAATACTGAATGGAAAGGCTTAAATAATTGGTGATACAACAGGTGATAGTAGTAGTATAAAGTGCGATATTGAGTCACCCTTTTACCCAACCGGAAGTGACGTCAAGGTTTACGGGAAGGACATCAAGGCGTACTGGGATGATCTCAAGGTTTACTTGAATGGCGGCCGAAAGCGACGTCTAGGGTTATTTGACTGACATCAGGTTTACTGGAGTGACATCCTTGAATGCATCTTGTTTTACTGGTATATTGTCAAGGCTTACTGGATCGTTGTCAAAGTGTACTGCAGTGATGTCAAGGTTTGCTTGAGTATGGCATTCTCAGGAGTGACATCAATGTTTACTTGAGTCTAGCAAATGGGAACGCTACTTTGGCTGACACAATCGCAATAATCGACATCCTGGTCGCAAAAGGCACACCCCCTGTCTTTTGCTACCAATAAGTGTACCACCTACCTGCATCGCAAAAGCTCCTTTTCGTCAATCTGGACAATGGTAATACGTGCCTTTTGCTCCCTGAAAAAGAACTTTTGATACTTTTTCCGGCAGTTCGCGACCATTCGAGTTGGTGAAAAGCTTCCTTGGCCGGAAGTGACATTCACGAATTGTTACTTTGAGAAGAGGCCCATCCCGTGATGTCAAGGTTTACTTAAGTGTGACTCGGAAGCGATGTAAATGTTTACTATGCAGACATCAAGGTTTCTTCAAGTGACAACATGGTTTACTGGTGTGGACGCCAAAGTCTACTGGAGTGACGTCAAGGTTTATTGCAATTACTTCAAGGTTTTCTTTAGCGGGGAATCATCTACAGTTACATCATGGGTTTACTTGAGTGGGAAATCCCCCGCAGTCACATTAAAGTTTACTTGAGTAAGGGATTTTCCCAGAGCGATATCATGGTTTACTTGAGCGGGAGTGCTTCTGGACTACCCTCATCCATCTTTGCTGGGACTTACATATATAGGGATGGTGAGAGATTCCCAGCTCAAGAAGAAATTCTGTCCATGGAGAGCGGCGAATCCTCCGTGGTATTCATAGAAATGGTGTCATGGGGAAAACCAATCAGGAGCCAATCCACTCATTGAGCTTGGGGAATTCCCAACTCGACAGCCAATCCAGTTCAAGGATGGTGTATGAATTCCATTGTGATATTTGTAGAGATGATGTCACGTTATAATGCATCGTGGTAAATTTTTCACTCATAAAAGGGGAGCTCTTCAAACGAGCCTCAATCCTGATACAGTTCAGCTTTCAAGTAGGGGAATTCACAGTCTACCCAGTTATTATAAGTGCAATAATTTTTTCCGGTTTTAAAGTTAGGGGCACAACTTCATGGAGGGAGAGGGGATACCCTTTGCTCTGGAAGGGAATCCCAAAATCAGTCTAGTTCAAACCGGATATATGCTATTTATACGTATAGATGGGGAATCCAATGTGATATTTATACAGATGGTGCCATGGGGAACCCGCTCAACAGTCAACCGAGTTCAAGGAGTGTGAGTAATACTTTGCTTGAGAGCCAATCCAGTTCTATGCTAGCAGGGAATTCCCTATGCTATTGAAGAGATGTCGTAGTATGATGGCTCATAGGCCATTTTTGTCCTGTGAGATCCTCAAGCGAGTTTCAGTGCAGATTCAGGTCTGGTTTCTGAACAGCAAGTCAAGGAGGGGAAATCCCCATTAAAACCCGGGTAAACAACGTATTTTTATATGTTTAAAAGGATTGGGCACCAGTTCAATACGTTAACTCTGATCTGTGTTATTTATAGGGAAAATGTGAAGACCTAATGAGTCTTGGTTATTTTTTTCTGTGTTGTAGTGAATAATTGTTTGTTAATTGGTGGTTAATGTGATGCAGATTCACTTCCGGTTCAAAGGGGGAGCCCATTTAAGAATTTTTTTCAGTTTACTTTGTACAATTTTTTTCCACATGACAAAACGATAGAATAACTTTTTGTACTGTGGAAACGTGTTATAATGCGACGTGGTCTCCTCATTCTTATTCCCAAACATCAACCGTATCATCGACCCAAATTGAAGACAAAATTACAGAGGGTAGGAAGAGTTAAACTTAAGCACACGACTTTATGCACCGACAGCATATCTAAGAAACTTGTCTTGCCAATTCATCTCAGGGTCTCTTCCTGCTCAACTATACACTCGAATTTTTTATTCATACTTTCTTCGATCTGCTGACAAACTGTACAATTCAGTTATTTTTATCAGTTGACTTTATCCGCGAATCCACCACCATAACATCCGGTTTCTGGTCGTTATTTTCCTCGTCTGCGGTGACTTCGAATTTCCCGAAAGTTTTGTCTAACGTTTACTCTAAATTCAATTGCAGTGGCTAAATGGTCATGATGCAAGTGTATGCTGTGTTAGTAATGTTGCAGAAATCTTTTTTTTTTTTCGTCCTAGTTTATTCATTCTCTTGACACAAGCAAAGCGAGGCTTTCGTTAATGTGAATAATTCTGACGAGAAATACTTTTTGTATTCAATTTTAGCTGGTTAGTATGAAATATTACAAAACTGGCCTTAAATACTGCAAACCATTTGTGAACACTTTAGATCATTCCATGTCAAAATTCCCTATGACATCGAGTCGATTCTTTCGATTGATCGAATAATCTAACTATTTAACTTCATGCCATTACATTCAAATATAATTAATACAAATATGCTAAAAGTTATCGATTTGCAGATAATGAAGGAAATAGGCATTAATTGCAGCATTGACGATAATGAAATGTTACATCTGTTTCAGCGAGTTGGAACCTATAGGAGATTCTACTTTCGTAATTGCTTCACAGCGTTTGGTAGAGAAGAGTACATGGCCGAGCATAAAAGTCAACGTTTGAGACTCAACAGAGCTCATGTACTCAACCTTTTGCGACCTGGCTCCAGCAGTGTAAATTTCGAATGTCAAGGCCGTTGCAATCCGTATCCATGGGTGATTTAATCAAATTTGTTTGCATGCGTCGGCCCGTACATAGTTTTTATTCCAGTCCATCTTCAAGCTCATCTACTAAGTTCAGCATGCATTCCCCTACTGGTCTTGGATATGTAGTCATCGGTCCAGAAAACAACACCGTGAGCGGATTCTGCCTCGGCGCAAACGCGGTGGACGGGTTTATAGATGCATCACTGCTGAAATGGAGAAATTTTGTGAAAATTGTAGCACAGCCCAAAACCCCTGAATATAAGACCAGGAGACAAAGTTAGATTTTCATTCGCCGATACTTGCTTCTACTACACCAAAGTTATAAATTTCTACCGAGATAAAGTGAAAGATCGCTGCCACCACACGGGAAATTTCGAGGTGCATCACACGCTTGTTATCTTCAGTTAAGGTATATGACTGCTTTTCCAGTTGTGTTCTCTAACTTGGAGGGCTAGGTTATGAATTTATTTACTCATTTCAACAGTGGTAGAATCCTCGTGGGAGTCGACGTCATTGCTAGATAAACCGAAATGTTTCATACGTGCTACTTCGATGTTGACAAAACGGCGATTTGTTGAACTGGAATTAATTCATCACTGATAACAGTGAACTGGAACTTATGCCGGTTCACACAACAAAAAATCTAAAACACTAAAAAACTGCTAAAAACTATGCACACTGCATACACGTTTGTAAAAAAATTGACTAGCATAAAAATAGTAATAAAAGAATGAATAGCAGTATAGAATTAAACTAATGAACACAAAAATCGGGCCTTTTTAATAAATGAGACAAGTCGGTAAGATTAACAAAATGCTTGAACGTATTTCCAGATGGTACCAAAACTGTATGTTCTTCTAAGAAATGACCCCTTTATCAGGAATGACCTTTACAGATAGAAGTTTCGCTGGCATTCTAGTCTTGTGTTCGGAAAACTTGATTTAAAGCAATGGCCTCTCGTCAACGTAACTGAACTTAAGTCAAATAATGGTAGTCACTGCAGGAATGCTACGGCAGTTTATAAAAGTTAGCTCCAGCGAGTTTAGATCTAAATATACGAGCCATAGATGACCTGGCAATTGCTACTCCCCGAAGAGCGATTTAGTAAAACGATATTGGATGGATTCAAGGTGATCTTTATCATGCAGAAGGACAAACCCTTTTAGTTGTAAGTAGCTCTAGTCTTACTTCCCACTTCAGTTTTTAACTTTCACTTAACCAGTTTCATGCATTTTCATTGTTTTAGTATTTTTTTTTTATCTTTATGAAGATTGAAAATTGGTATTGGCCAAGCTTTAAACTACGTTGCATTATTTTTATTATTTTTAAAGAAACATTGACAACGTTACCCTGCTTTTCGCTGCACTTGTCTCTAACATTTGGCGATGCCATCGGGGACCAACGTGTCCGTGGTAGGTCTAACCTTGGTGGTAAGGCATTCGTGACCCAAACCCCATACCATCAACCCTTCTTCTGCACCCGAGCCATCGTCCTTGTTTTAAACTTTTAACTGTTTAACTTTTATAGTGCACAATTTTTTTAGTTTTAACATGGGACGTCAGTCAGTGACCACCCAGTCCTTGTCGCTCCGGTTGCGTTTGCAACAAACCTATATATTATATTGAAAACTGGACTAGTGTATTCTAAACGAGGTATAACTATGTACATTTCCAATCTCGACCAAAAAGCCGGGCCACCGGACCCGAAGACATGATCCCAGTTACAATTTTTTATGTCGACCACAAATCTTGCACCATATGGTGAAGAAGTATTCAGGACAAGATCATGTAAAAAGAATGTAAATAATAATGTTCCCCGAACCTTGCAGGACACCTCACACCACGTCTTTCCTGTCTGAAAGATTAGATTCAATTTTAAACTGTTTTGTTTGATTTCCCAGAAATGTAGAAAACCAATTTAAAATCAATCCTCCGATGCCACCTACATTTAGTTTTGTTCAGAGATTTCGGTGGACAACCGATTGGAATGCTTTTTTAAACCCAAAATAGATAACATCACTCTGGGCACCGAATGCATCGGGGGGGGGGGGGGGGAGAGGCTTAATGGCGCGTCGACAGCTTGGTCATTAGCGCCAACCTCAGTCACAGTGCAGTGCATCGGTCCACCGGTCGAGCATACTCAGTAGATTGTGTGTGGTTGAGCAGCTAGGAAGAAACGCAAATTGATCTGGTTTAATAATGAATGTCTACATTAAGTAGGGAAACATAGTATCCCTGGTGACAGCCTCCAGGACTTTTACACATCACACACGTTAACGAGATAGGCCTGTATTTTCAGGATTCGATGCCGAACCGTTCTTGAAGACTGGGATAACAATATTATTTTTGCATTGTTCTGCAATTTTTCCTTGTTCAAAAGACATAGTAAAAAGTTTAGAGAAAGGAAAGAAAATTTCTGCTGCTGTCTGCTTGAGAAAAAAAATGAAATGTTATCCGGACCACAGGAAGTATTGGGTTTAAGATTTGAGAATGTAGAGAGGACAACAGCCCTCTTAAACAATACATTATGATACTCACTTTGCCAACACTGATTTTTAGCCACGGGTGATTTTGGTTACCATCATATATAATGCCATTTTCTGCGAAAATCTTGCTTAAAAGTTAAACCTTATCTTGGTGTTCTACAATGAATCCACTGGGGCTTTCGAAAGGCAGAATGGGTCTCATTGACTATTTTTTTTTTCGGTACAATTTTAAAAAGGTAGAGTTGTTACCGTTCGGGAATATATTTTCTTCCTTTTTTCTGTGCTACGCGTCAACTGCATTTGAATAATTTTTTCGAGAAGCGTTATAGGCCCTTGAGGAGTGTGCATTTCAGTTTATTCTATATCTTTTCCAAAGTTTTAGTTCATGATTTTTCAACAAATCAAAAACGGGGAATGATGCAAACGTGTGTTCTAGTCATGCATCTAGGTGCCCTGCAGTATTGCATGTTGTTATTTACGTCATGTAAAAAACATTTCCATGCACCACAAATGAATGAACGGATTGAGAAAATGTGATTATTCCAATCAAAATGTTGGAGTGACGTCCTGAGCACCGGGAATTCTACCCGGCCCAACGTTGTTTCCAGGCTTGTCTGCGGTTCAGGCGCTGAGCAATTCACTGTGTTAATATTTAA
>JAHWFP010160581.1:817-12768 GCA_023313725.1 Lithobius niger | reverse complement strand
GACCGGCACCGGCAGCACCGGTAAATTTTGGCTCCGGTCGATCCCTAGTAGCCTGCTGTACCTCGCAAATGGAACAAGAGCGGATCTGGACCATGCGACGACATATATGAGTCAGTTTTGCGAAAAACCAACTAAAGAACAGTAGCAAGGAGTGAAACACATCTTACGATACCTCCAGAGGACGAAGAATATGAAAATTCACTTCCGCAAAACCAATGAAAAGACGCAGTTTTACTCTGATGCAGACTGGGCGTCGGATGTAACAGACGGAAAATCCTACAGTGGATACGCCTGCATCATGGCAGGAATTTCTTGGGGAAGCAAGAAACAAGAGGCTACTGCCCTATCGACTGTCGAGGAAGAATATCTTGCAATGGGGCATGTTGCGAAGGAAGCCCTATGGATGAAAAACTTTCTAACTGAAGTAGGCCTAGAAAAGTGCATCGAGAAGCCGATACCCATCCACGTAGACAATCAAGGTGCAATCTGTCTCGCGAAGAACAAAGTGACTTCTGAGAGAAGTAAACATATTGATTTGAAGCATCTCTTCCTCAGAGACCTTGTAACAAAACGAGAAGTGAACTTTGTGTACAAGCTGTCAGCTAAAAATGTCGCTGACATCATGACAAAGATCCTCCCCAAGAAGAGAGCCAGTGAGCATCTGAAATCTCTTGGACTTGAAGATAGTCTAAACGACGTGTGTTTATGAACTGATCATGAACTGTTGTTTTTTTTTGTGAAGTGCAAACAAAAAAAAATGGACTGTTTCATAAAATGAAGGACTATTTTCATGGACTGTTTTAAATAGACTCATTATGTGTTGTGTGCAGAGACCAACAAGGGGGAGTGTTGTTATTTGTAAATTAGGCTAGTGTTGGCCTCTGTATTATTATTGTTACGTACGGTGACCAACCTATTTCGCTAAGAGCGCATCGGCTCTTTAGTGTATGTTGAGGCCGCTAGATGGTGCTACGAGCACATGGCGCTACGATATTTTTTTGAAATAAATGGTCTCTTCTCTCCGAGGCTACACCGCCATGTTTAATGTTACACGGTAGTTTGCCTCCCGTTATTTTCCCAGTTTAAGTGTTGTTTAAGCCATTTAATTTGACCCTGCAAAGTGAAATAACAACACTTCACCCCCTCCCAGACTCCCCTAGTGTGGGGATTGTATCTCCCCAGCACCCCATGTGTTTGGTCTTTGGTTTTAATGTATTCCCCCCTCCACATATGCCTCCCCCCCTGCAGTGAGTTTTCCCCCCCCCCCCCCCCCCCCCGACATGTGATTTCTCTCCCTCCTTCCCTTCTTTCTTCTTTACTCCCCCTTCTTAACCCTCCCTGGTCGGGAAAGTCAGGACATTCCCAGAGATACTTTGGTGTAGCTCCGGAAAAGTCACAACGAAGTTTGATTGAAGTCTAAAAAAAGCCCAATCACTGAGAAAGCCAGCATTCATTAGCAAGTTAAGTCCGCTCATCAACTAAAGTCAAAACGTCGACAATGCCTCATTTCCACAACAAAATGAGATTCATTGTCTTTATAATTGTTTCAATTATAATTGTTGTTCATTTACCGAGTGTCAACGGTCGCGCATGCATGATTGTTGGTGCATACTTTGAAACAATTCAGCTCAGCTCTGAAAGCCTACATCAACGGAAAAAATAAGCTATTTTATCGTTAATAGCTGCCAATTTCGAGGCTTGTTAGTTTGTTGGCTTGTTAAGAATGTAGCTTTGTTGGTGTAAAACTGTACGGGGTTAGCTGAAACATGGGGTCTTTCATTTTACTCATCAAGTATGAACCGTTTTAGACGAATGTTTGAAATAGCTAACACATGCACCAAAAATTGTTATGCAATGTAGCAAAGACACATGCACGAAAAATGAAAAAAAAAACGTTTCTTTTAATTGTAACGATAAAATTTAATTGTTGCTGCTGCTGTTGATCCTTGATCGCTTACGGTATTAATATAGTAGATTGTTAACACTGACGATAGCCAGATAAGGGTCAGCCCAGGGTCTCTGTGTTAAACTCTCAGCTTTGACCGTCAACTGCACTGTTTTACGGCTTAGCTGCTATTTTAAAAGTAACACGAATTAATAAACAGAAACGGAACGTTAAATGTTTACAGTAAGGGTCTAAAAGTCAAAACCTAGAAGGAACACGGACAAGCTTTGACAGTCAGGGTCTAGGTGTAAAATTTTGTCAGTAAGAGACTGGTAAGCATTAGACCCTTACTACCCTGTGGCCAGCAATAAATACATTTTGACAAAAAACTGAAAATCCTCCTACTATGTGATAATCCAGTGGTACTAGGTATACATTTCCTGCTTTGCTTTGTGTTGAAAATTATTTTTCGATTTAGTAACATGACAGCATATTCGCAGCAGAGTGCATTATTGCCTCCACCATAAATTGACGAAATATAATAAAAAATTCTAAAGCAACAAAAGACAAACAAAGAAAACCTGCTACAACCTTTCATACACACGTTCTGTCCTAATAGACTAGAACTAAGCTAACCACCGGGTAGTAAGGGTCTAATGCTTACCAGCCTCTGACTGACAAAATTTTACACCTAGACCCTGACTGTCAAAGTTTGTTCGTGTTCCTTCTACGTTTTGACTTTTAGACCCTTACTGTAAACATTTAACATTCCGTTTTTGTTTATTAATATTACAGTATTTTATTACACGCATTTGTGGTGTTGTTTCTTATTGAACTAGTGAGCAAAGCAAATGATGTCCTGTTTTTACAGTGACGGACTGGCAGGGAGGTAAGGGCGGGATATTACTCGTGGCCTCTGACTCGTTATTTTTTTTTTAATATGTAAAGGAAGACTCACGTAAGTTTTATTGGTTCCCACAGATATTAGTTTTGCCCACAGATTTAAAATTACAAATAATAATAATAATAAAAAAGATCTTTATAAAACGCTAGTAAAATAAGTACTTTGTAATGAGTAGGCCTAAATTTATCATTTGATACTGTTTCTCGATCTCAGTGCAATTCTTTCTCGAAAACAGAGTTTGAGTCTGAAGAAAACATTCCTCTCCCCTCCTTACTTGAGCGGTGATACAAATTTGCGAGGGGTAAAAGGGTGGGCCCATCAATGGTTCGACGCATAACGACCCAGTTTTTTTTGTTGTTTCGCCAGCCCTAAGTGACACATTTCACAACATGGGGCTCTTGACCCTTGGGTAAAGTTTCCCTCGTAACCTTTGACCATGTCAGTCCTACTCTGTCCCCCTGTCTCTGTTGATGACTACTGCAGTTACGGCCGAAAGCATGAACCAATTTGAATAAAATTTGGTGCATGTATTCCTTAAAATAAGGCTGAATGAATTTAGTTATTCTGTAATTAGTTTTCATCATTAATTTTTCGTATATAGGCGTAATATCAAAACAATGGTGAATTAATTAATTTTGTATGAGCAATTCAGATTCTTCCACTATGCTGCCGTATGCTAAGTGAAGACAGGTTCATTTGGATCTCTTCCACTTACTACATAGGCACATTTCTAGTATATAGTAACAAACATTCCAATGATTCTTGTCAATAATCTTTATACATAAAAAAAAATTAAGCAGTAAAGCTTAATGTGGGAATATATGACTTACATTGAGGCCGTCTGATATCTTGAACTGCTGCTGGATTTCCAATAAGTAAATACACACCGAGTGGTAGACAACATCTGTATTTTGTCACTAGATACAGTTAGCTGTACATGGGCAATAGGGCCCTGTAATACCTTTTTTATGTAGGTGTTCCAACGATCCCTTTCTCTAGAATTCACCAACAATTTTATGCACTGCATTGTTACGTTTAATACATAAATAATGACCGCTCATAGACTTGCGTCATGAATCCCTCCTAATTGTTATGTTTTCAAACTATTATAGTCAATGTTAGTGATACAGACTTGAGGAATAGTTGAAATTTCCATATATTGAAAAGAAACTCATTTTCCCCTTTTTAGTTGTCTACTGCTTTCACCTTTTACAAGTTACAACTATTTATCCTACTTTTACTCCTAGTTTCGTGTTTTCACACACTACAAAAGCTTAACTCTGCAGTTAAGACGGCATGGGACTTACCGTCTATTTATAAAACAATTCCTAGTTTTTAAGTAAGTTTCCATGTTTTAGTACAAAGAGAACTCTTCCTTCATCATTAGCCCCCTCTTCTTCTTAGGAGTTACATGTTGTGTCGGTGCGGTGCTTGGTATTGACCGAGGCCGAGCTTGATCCGGATTGCTTTCTGGATCGTTTTCTGGGTCAGATAACTGCGGAGGCTGATCAAGGTTGCCATTTGGATTAGAGGATTCTGAGGATGACGACGATGAATCATCATCTTTATGATTCTCTCTTGGTTGTAAAAAAGGAAATTCTGGTGAACGTCTATTTTTTAAGATTGTTCCACCAGGTACGTTTTCATCAAATCTTACGTCTCTTGAATGTAGTAGTCTCTCTGTTCCAATATCCATAACCAAATAGCCACCTCTTGCTGTGCGTATCCCAGAAATATAGCTTGTTTAGCTCGAGGTTCGAATTTTGATCGTTGGGAGGGTGGAACCCTATAGTAGACTAAACAACCAAACGTTCTGTGATGCCTGCCTGATGGGATGTAGTTCCCTCCATGCCAACGAGTCATAGGAGTCTCAGTTTCTGGTAACGCTGCAGTTGGCAGTATATTGTGATAATAATTTGCCGTATGAGTAGCAAATTGCCAGAATTCATCAGGTAAATTTGAGTCAAATAGTAGTGATCTTGCCAATTCCATGATTGAACCATTGGCTCTCTCAATGATTCCATTTTCAACAGGTGTCGATGGAGCTATTCTTTCATGACGTATACCTTTAGAAATACAAAATTCAGCAATTGACCGGCAGATAGCTTCTGGTGATTGTCAGATTTTATTACTTTTACTTTGTGGTTGGTTTCATTCTCACGAAAGTTGATGAATGTCATAAGCGCATCTGCAGTTTCAGATTTTTCCTTAAGGAATAATGAGAACACACGCCTAGAATAATCATCAATCACATTAAGGGCATATTTTGCATGTATGAAAATTGCTGGTACCTTGATGGGGCCCACTAAATCAAACGCTAGACGTTGCATAGTATACGTCGATCGTATGCCATGTCTACCCGTAGCAGGTGCACTTTTCATTTTAGCTTCAATACAGACTTTACACAGCGGTAAATGACCCTTCTTAAACTGTATACCACGTAATAGGTCATTACGCAGAATAGTTTCCATTCGTGCTTGCGATGGGTGGCCGAGTCGTCAATGCCATAATAACCATAATGCATCGCGTTTTGTGACCTGTTTCATGGAAGGTAAAGCCTGCATGGTACCTTTAAATGCGTGAGCATTTTTTGTCTTCCTAGGCTCAGCACTAGTTGGGGTGATGGTAGATTGGTCATTCGGAAGTGATGTAGCTACAGTTTCATCTATCAATATTGTGTCTGCTTGTAACATGTACGCACGTTGAAGTTTCTTCCCAACACCAATAATTTGTCCGGAGGGGTGAATCATCACAGCTCTTCTGTCACCGAAATCCGTGTGTATTTTTTGCTCATCCAATATTGGGACAGATAAAAGATTATCAGCCATTTCTGCAGAATAGAGTACATCTCTTATCAATAATTTTCCACCTCGTGTAGCAATTAACACTTCACCATTTTTGGTAGCGTAGATTATGTTGTCTCTACCTGCTAGAACAATTGGAATATGTACTGGTACCCAATTCCTAAGCCAGTCGTCACGAAATGTCAAGTGAGTGTTGGCTCCTGAATCCATCAGCCACGTGTATTCCACATTCAAACGTCTTGTCTCACCCAAGTTAACAGTTAGGGCATAATAGAATGGGTCTTCTTTCTCGTCCATACAATCTGGAACATCTTGAACGTATGTCAGAAATGCCATGCATGCATTCTGTGGGTCTGATGTACCGGCATCATCTTCAAAATCAGGAAATTGAGGGGCAGAATTTTCGACATAGGCATGCGGATCATTTTCACAGTCATTCACACAAGCTTGATGTGCTTTTGGTACACGTCTGCATTGATTCCCTTGTCTATTCGAGCCTCTGTGTCTGCAAGGTTGTCTTCCACTGTTGCCAGTGGTGTTGACTTGGCTAGGTATATTTAGGTTAGGTGGTATGGATGTTACAGTTGCAACAAAAATTCCTTGGGCTTCGTCACGCTGTCGTTTTCTGCAAACCATACGGGTGTGATTATAAATTCTACAATAATCACAAACTTGGGCTTGTTGCAATGATTCTCTAGATAAGGAACGGCCACGTTGATTTGAAGATTGGCCAAGCCGTCCTGGTACAGATCGTGTAAACTGGCGTGTTGTTGATCGCCCTGTCCAGGGAAACATCATAGAAGTCTGACTTATTGGTTCTTTATCACCATATTTGCTTAAGGTTTCTTCGACTTTGGAAAACGTCAAGTCTTCTTTAAGCTCTAAGGTTTGTACTAATGAGGCTAAATCGGAACGTGTCACTCCTTTTAAGACGTAGTAACATAACTCAGTGTCTGAGATTTGTTTGCCTAATTGTAAGCATTTTTGTGCTAATGACTTCATCTGGGTGCAGTATGAAACGAGGGTTTGGCCAGTAAGTAACTTAGTAGTTGACAGTCATTATACGCTTCTAGTTGTCGGTACTCTTCTTGTCCAGTATGGCGTTCACGGATGGCAGTCCACAGATTTTTAGCTGACGTGTGATGCACATGTAGTGCTTTTAGTGTAGTGCGTGTAGTCCTGCACTTTGCGTCTGCAATGTCGTGTGCTGAGCGAATATCTGGCGTTGCATCATTTGGGGGTGCAGCATAGCTTATAGCTTTTGTCCATACACCCTTTGATCGAAGGTATAATTGTACACTTGTTGACCAATACTGGAAATTATAGCCGTTGAAGATAGTAATACCTTTGTATTGCTTAGTACTGTCATTCATGGTGCTTATGCGTTTGTTTGCTTGATGTTATCTTTTTATACAAAAAAATTGTAAGGAGTATCAAAAATAAGCGTTTCGAAAAAGTTATTTGTATCTAGCTTGCCACGTCACTTCGTTTCTTGGCTCACTAACATTTGGACATCCAGCATGAAGTCATCATAGAAATTTGTAGGCTTACCGTCGCCATTACAGTTCAACCACGCTTGATACCATCTTGTGGGAATATATGACTTACATTGAGGCCGTCTGATATCTTGAACTGCTGCTGGATTTCCAATAAGTAAATACACACCGAGTGGTAGACAACATCTGTAATTTGTCACTAGATACAGTTAGCTGTACATGGGCAATAGGGCCCTGCAATACCTTTTTTATGTAGATCGTCCAACGATCCCTTTCTCTAGAATTCACCAACAATTTTATGCACTGCATTGTTACGTTTAATACATAAACAATTACCACCTATAGACTTGCGTCACTTAACAAAAACTAGCTACATGAAATTGCAGCGTTATATTCAGTGTGGACATTGTCACAATTTTCGTGTGATTTTTTGTTAATCACCTAAAAAGTGTAAATAAATTTAAAGTAGTCAACCACAAGTGCCCTCAGCGCAATACGATTTCTCCTACTCCCCGCTTCTCCCCTCCCCCCACCTCCAAATTAACTGCTAATTTTGCTGAAAATATTGTGTCTGAAGATTTAAAAAATATAAAAGCCTGATGAACAAGAACAAAGGGGACGGGAAGCTGTAAAACAACGAAGTTGTCAGTTTGTTTTTCGTAACAAAACCAATATGAGCGTCCAATGAAAACTTATCTGGTCAGTGATTGCATCGTCGCACACAAGATTCTTGCTCATTTACCATATCGTAGTAGCAGAAGTTACGAGACAGTTTTTTTAATATAGTGTGCAATATAGTAGATATTGGTCAGTACACCACACATTCAGATATTTTAGTAATGTCCTGTTGGTATGTCTGCCGTTCCAACTGCATACGTCAATTGCACATTATTTTTTATTCTACCGTACGACATGTCGAATTACTAATCCTACACTGAACGCCTGAAAGCTCTCCGACTCCCCACCCTCGAATACCGCAGAATCCGAGGTGATCTCATCTTTACCTACAACCACCTGCACTCTCCCTCAAACACAAATAAGCCCCTTGTTCTCAACAACAACCCACAAACTAGAAACAACGGACTCAAGATCTTTCAACGCTGCTGCACCCCCAAAAACCGTGAGCTCTCTCTTCCTTTCCGGATATGCAGCACTTGGAACCGTCTGCCAAGGGACATTGTCACCGTATCAAACACCCATCTCTTCAAAATCAAACCTTCTTACCGACCATCACCCCTCAGTTTGTGTACTAGAACTGGTGAACCCTACCCATTTCCTCCCAGCATCATAAGCTACAAGCTGGTGTTATTCAATGTCAATGTCAATGCAGTGTTAGTGCATCCTTGTGTATGTTTGTGACCTCTAGGGCACCCTGAAAAAGACTGAACAGCTACTTAACTCGGCTGGAGGCTGGAGCCGGAGGCTTTTGCGTCTGGCCTAGTCAGCAGTAAGTCCTGGGTTCGAGTTCCAGTCGGGGCAGTTGTCTTTTCTTCCTTTCTCAGATTAGTGTTTATTGTATCCTCACAAGGCCCATCTTTAACGCAGACTGTTTGCTTCGCATTGGTTCTTATTTTAAACTTTTTTTTTGTCTTTTCACAGTTTAATAGGAGCGCCTGTCATTAACATAATTCTAGTTTTAGTTTTGTATAAAGCATTTGAGCTGATTTCCACACTTGATAACGGGTGCATTTATCCCCGAAATGTCGTGTTTTATTGTATTTACTTGTGTACTAGTTGGCTATATTTTAATCTTTTAACAACTTCCAGTGCTGGTTTAGCTAATACAGCAATCTTACGTGGCTGGTTTTAGAAAGTTGTAACAATTTTGTACATGAATTGCTGTGTTTCCTGTGTGCCATTGGAGCGTTTATTTATTTTTCAGGCCAAGTTACGAATGATTATTGAAATGAGGTAGGTAACATTGATAGATTCAATTGTTTTAAAACAAATAATTGCACGCATAGCATATTTTGCTACTTGACCTTTTGCTGTCACAGGTTTGTTATCCCTTCCGATCTATAGAAGAAGCAAAAGGATTTGTCTTGGGCATCTGCACACTAGATGACACAAAACTACAATATAAATGTGACGTGATTTCACCCTCTATTTCAAAACCAAGGAAAGAATGTCAATCTACAAGGAAAAAAATTGAAATCAATGACTTTCCTTTAGGTTGTGGGACCACTTATTTTCTAACATCTCTACAAAACTTTTGATAAACGGGTCACTGGCCTAAGTGTGCGTAACTTTTTTCATGTAGTTTGTCAGTTTTATCAGAGATTGCGTCTCACTTTTTTTGGAACCTTTTGCAGTATTGGAATATTATTATTTTCCAAGTATTATCTGTTGTACAGTAATGCAATAGCATTGGTATGGTCTAGGCGCAGTATGGGATGACAAACTCAGCGTATCTATTTTTAACCAATTTCCGAGATCGAAGTGAATCAACAGCGTTTCAAAGTAATTCAAGTAAGCCTAACTGTTTATTTTGTGATTTTTAACCATCTATTTTTAGCCCTTCTTTTATCTTAAGAATGTCAAAAAGGGCATCTCAGTTCTAGCTAAGAGTGTGCTCATACTGGTTGCTCTTTAACGACTTGCGAATGTGCTTCCTTTGTTTCCGTTGTCTCCTGCATTTGTCCTTATTTTTCGACCATGGAATAAGCCGGTAAGTGTTTCAACAATGACTTCCAACAGAAACACAACTGTAGGTCAAGGTTGACCTGGAAAACGTAAGGCTTCAGAAATTGTCACGTTAGACGAAACAAAGCTTGGAAAACTGGACTGCTGCCGATCTCAGAAAATAACTCTGTGTCATCGGTATTGTTACACCAGCAAGCCTAAATGCATTAAATTTTGATTCCGCTTTACCGTGAAAATACAAACTCTCCCACATCGCTCAAAGCTCTTAATGTCGATGAAGACGGTGTTCCAAAGGACAACTCCAAGCCAAACGTAAGCAGAGCTAACAAACACGGCAGCAGCAACAACGCTTCGGGGCACAATATCAGTTTATCATCGGTGGCAGCGACGGCTTTGCCATTATGCAGCAGCGCTGCTTTGACAGAAGACAATAATTTTATTGATACCAAGACAGTGTTAAGCGGACTATGCAGTGCTTAGTGACAATTTGACAGCATTCAGCACGAGTTAGCCTGATCGCAAGGTAGCGGACAGACACGGCCTTTGTATACAGTGGGTGACATCACTGCGACCGGTCCGGTGTCCTTACATGGCAGTCTGCAACCTTCTCCCCCTCAGCAAGAAAATGGATCTACCCTGGCTGTTGCTTTAGCTCACTCTCTGCCTCCTCCTTACCAGCTGAATCACAACTTTGAAAGCAACGATCTGTTGGACCACATGTGTGGCATTTGCTGCGTGCTTTGGCTCGAGAATTGCAGCTGATTCGATTGTGCACATAACGCCTGTGAGCACACAAATAAAAAGGGTATTTTAGACAGTAAGAATATTAATCTTGCTTTGCTTATTCCTCTGCCTGTTCAGGCCACCCAGCTAGATGCCTCATGTACTCTTGTTACTTGTTATTAATGTTCAAAGTGGCGATCATTGATTGCATAGGTCTTTTAGATTTGTGCTAGGGGTGGCACAATAATAAATAATTCGATAATATCGCAATACATTTTTTTTTGATTATCGTGTTGCTCGTTTTCTGATTTATCGAATTATCGTGCAAACCTCGATGCTCAAATTGTCATACGTCGGAAACCGTAATAGCTAGAAACAAGCGGTTTGCGGCAATTCATGTGAAATTACAAGAGCTTTCCAACCAAGTGTGCAATACTGTTGCTAGCCACTTGAGATGATTGGCGAGTTAGTTTAAGGCATTTAGTAGCATTAAGCATTAAGTAGCAGCACAACTGCTGAATTGTTTCAACATGTGAGAGGCCTGTGTTTTGGGGGTATTGTGAGGGCTTAAGTGTGAGCCCTTTAATGTTTTATTGCTTCGTTAATTGTCAGGATTAACTGGTTAACTAGCCCTGTTAGTGTCGAGCCATGTTGGGTTTACAAGCGTTATCAGACGTATTGGACAATTCGAAGAAAACTAAAATTCAGATTCAAAAGTTTAAAACATTAAATTATTACTTTAAATTCATCGTTTGTCAGGATAGTCAATTAAACCAACCCGTCTCTTCCTAACTTTATCTGTAACTGCTAATTTCTAAACAAATTGTGTCAACTGTGCAAAATAACGAAACCATGTGGCAATCTTTTAAAAACATGAAAATGCAACAATTTTAATAAAAAAAAAAGAACATCAACAGTAATTATACACACCAACATAAATTTACAAATGATGCAAAATTTATGTGCAAAAGCCGTCGTTCAATTTTCACAACTTTCACCTTTAAAAAAAATTACTTTCACCTTTAAATTCCCCAAACCCAAAATTACCAAAATTCTCAAATACTTATTTGCTTGTTTTTCAAGCCCTGAATTCCTTTCTTGTTAACAGGGACGACGCTAGAATCACTTCAGTGGGGAGGCGGCAGTGGGGCAGCAATTTTAGCCAGGGGTGCGAAACGAAAAATGCTACTTTTGCGCCCTCCCCCTCCAAAAAAAAGAATAAAAGTAAAAATAACACTCTTGCAATTCTTTCTCACGCCAAACGTTCTTAATTGTTTTCTGCACCATTTTTTTTTTATATTTATAAAACCAGCTGAAAAAAGATGATTTTACAACTCTCGCAATAAAACCTGGGCTCTCTTGATGTGACCTAAAGTCCTTCCTGTCGCTGTGAAAGAAACTAACGTAGTTTTCTTAATACGTTACCAGAATTTTCTTCGTTTATACGTCTGATTTTGATCTGATAGTGAGGGCCCCCGGAGAGGGGGGGGGGGGGG
>JAHWFP010160553.1:0-11291 GCA_023313725.1 Lithobius niger | reverse complement strand
TATTTTATAATCTATTTTATATTAAATATGTATTTATAGTGAGTGTGCTATGAGTAATTTAAACGGAACATGCATCCCTGTTGGCTTTCCTGTATGACTCACTTTAGCAACATTAGTTCAAACTTATGTAAATGCTGCCAAAATAATCATTTTCTTGTTCTTTCTGTCCTGCAGATAATTTTGTGACATTAACTGTAACCTATGTGAATGTTGCAACCGCTATTCTCAACGGGTCGCACAACATACCAGAAGGATTTATGTGCCTTTAAAGTGTATATTTATGTCGCTATTGAAAGTCGTTTGAAATTAATTAACTCTGGATATATTTAATTTCTTGCAGTAATCTATTTTGGTAATCTTCTCTACATTTACTATTATGGCATCATCACACACTCTGGAATTGCTTTCACATCAATATGGCCTTGGCAAGCTGAAACAATGTTCCACGATAATCACCACCAGTAAGTTTTTCTTTCCTGTGTAGCCATCAGATAAGAGCTTCGTCGAAAAACATGATGCGTGGTTTTTCAGCAGCCACAAAGTGCACGAACAATTTTACACAAAGAGTACAACATTTGAGTCCCCCTCATCAGAACTTATCAAACAAATCATAACATTGTTAAATGTCGTGTTAAATGTCATTTTAGCATTATTTTGTAACGTGGTTGCGGTTGACAGTGACTGAGGCAACACAGAATTGTATTTTAGGTCCCAGTTCACCCTCTCCCTCACCGTCCATCCTTAGCCTGAGCACGGTGAACCAGACTAGGTCGACTTCCACATGCCGTTTTGAACACAAGTTCCACGGCATGTTTAAGTTGTCGATAATACGTCTTTTGGCCAGGTCGTACCTTATGGTTCCCATACGCCCACACACCAACTTGTGCATGGGGCAACTGATCTCGATGTCACTTATACCTGACCTTTTATAGGTGGGAGGTACGAGTGCCATCCAGCGCAGCCGCCACGCAAAATGCACAATACAGCCACCACCGGCTACTATTGCACTGTCGTGTGCGTAGTGAAGCTGCCTTAAGGGGTTGTTTCCCAGTGATGGCCTGACCTGGTCATCTCGTAAGCCAGGCCGTCACACATTTTCCCAATCATTCAGCTTCGTTTTGGAGTGGAGTGGCTTATTTCATGTTCTTTATGTTCCTTTTCATTACTACATTTATTCTGGACCATCATATTATTGTAAACCCTACGTAGTTTGATTTATCCTTTCTTTTAGGTCTTGATGAATCCGTAATGGATTGCAATCATACACTAATTTACACATAACTAATTTACTTACGTGTTTCAAGCTGCGATTCTGTGCCCAATGTATGGATGTCAGTTCATAAATTAATACATTGATAAGGCTGTTCCTGGGTTTTGACTCAAACATGTAAAAAAAATAAGCCGTTTTTAATATGAAAATATGACTAGCAATCTTAAACATGGTTAATCTGTTTTTATCCATAGAATACTTCCCCAAGTAAAGTTTCGCATCGTCTGCTTAAGACGAAAATTCCTGACAGAGTTAAAAATCCTTGCTTTCATCACACCAAAGTACCCAACGCTAGTCAGATGCAGGCACTTTAAGTTCCACGCTAAAAATATGTTGGCCGTTTTAGGGTTAAATAATATATGTGTTGTAGCGTAAGGAATTGGACAAAACAACATTTGTTTAGGGCTAAGAAATTCACTCTTACAGCATTAACTGATCAAAGACTCCAGTTTTTTGTTTAGCACGTTTCGCATCGCTTAACATAGAAGTTCATGAATGTTGAGGCTTCCACATCGCGGTCCTTGATAGCGCCATGTTCTGAAACGTTTCTCTTACTTCTTTTCCCTCAAAAACCTCCTTCTCAGAGCCAAGCTTATAGTCCTTCGTAGGGTGGTGGATGTTGTGCTCCGTTGATGCTAGAGGGACAGACCCTGCTCCAAGGCGCAGCAGGAAAGTCTTCATGCTCGCATGTTATATCGCACACGTGTGTTATAGGGCCACTTCAAAGAGTTGAAAACAGTAGCCATATTTTGGAACATGCAGCATTGCCAAGCTGTGTGCAGAAAAGTGGCACGGCAAACACCGCACCAGCCGTACCTTTTCTACGGCCCAAGGTGAGCACATCCGCCTCTATTGGGTAAACCAATAGAAGGTCTAGAAAAGAATGAACCACAGCTGGGCTGGCAAACTGGGGCGACGAGGATCCCAATCCCTTCCGTCTTTGCGATCTACTCGAAGTTCAATGGTACAAGGACGTGAGGAGGGAAGATGTATGCGATGTGAGCACACGACGAAGTCAGAGCATCCATCGCTAAGGCTTGAGGACCCGGGGAGGGACTCATGTGATTCGGGATCCGGTGATTGGTGCTTGTGACGGAGAGGGTGACCATTGAGGTGCCCCAAAGGGCAAACATTTTCACACAGAAGTCTTGCAAGTTCATTCCATTGTTGGGACTTTTTCTTGTTGGGACAGCTGATCTGGCAGAACATCCCGGTTCCCAGGAATGTGTTGAGATGCTATTTTGATCTGTAGTTGGATGCCCACAAGGAATATCTGGTTTTGCCTGCAGGTGAAATTGCTTGAGTGGGTCCCTCCTCCTTTGTTTTCACTGTGCACTTCAACTGCCTTATGTTCAGTAGGTCTTGGAAGTGACACATGACAAGGTAGCTTGCTTGCAGACCTAGGATGTTAACATGGAGCTTGTGTTCCTCTTGAGTCCACATTCCGACAGCAGTTGTGATGTTGGTGTGTACACACCACACAGTGGTGGATGCATCTGTGATCAGGAACACTCCAGACGCAGTGTTTGTGGGGTCACACCTCCACAGGGCTTCTGTTGTCGGAAAAATTGTCCACATCCTTTCTTGATAAGGGTTGTGTCCTGGCTTCCGGCAAGCCTTCCTGTACCAGTCCAGGGGGCACACTCTCCAGCTGTAGGGTACGAGATTCGCCACAGCATCCAGAGATCTACGCCCTTGCAGAGGGACCTCATTGAGAAGCCGCAATGGGTGCACGGGTAACAGCAAGCACTAGCGCATTAGATTCGATTGGTGTCTTGGTCCCAGCTTTATATCTCTGGTGTCTTACAGACCCAGGTTGCATAAGGGTGAAGGGAAGTGTATATTTACGTTTTTTTTCCGTTGTTTCCTGCCCATTGAACGAGGGTTTCCTCTGGGTACTCCAGTTTCCTCTCTCATGCGGCAATAAATATCTGACACGATGGTGGTTCCTTCCAGTTAACATCTGCTGCTTGTACCTTAAAAAAAGCCGTCACCTTCTATTCTATTCTAGTTCTGATAACCCGGCAGATCGATGTTTTTTCCTTGATGGAGAGCATCATCTTTGGAGATGGACGAATGGTGAAATTCTCCACGTTGAAGAGAGCCGCGAGGAAAAAGAACGATCTCATGGGCTCTAGCCATGACTTCCTTATGATGATTCAGAGCTCAGTTTGAGCAGATCAGCCATGGTTTGAGATCTGCTAGGATTTTCTTCGAGTCTTTGTTCCAGAGAAGCCAGTTGTCACAATGTGTGTGTGTCCTGATGCCTCCGGAATGAAGAGTTGCAAGAATTGGCTTAGTGATTGATGTTAAGATCACAAGAGCCGTTGTAAGTCCAAACAGAAGGGCTTTGAAATGACAAACCTTCTCATTTGCGATGAATCTTAAAAGATGAAACATATCCGTTCGGGTGGAGATGGATGTGGAAATATGCGTCCTTCAGGTCGATGGACAGCGTAAATTAACCGGGTTGGACTAAGTTTCGAATTGAATCCAAAGTTTCCAGCTTGAAACTTGCATTTCTAATGTACTTGTTCATATACTTAAGATGAAGATTAGTCGATTTCCTCCTGTCTTATTCTTTAGGATGAGAAAGATAGGGTTATGAAAACCCGGCTTTGATCCGTCCTCACAGATTTGAACAACTCCTTCCATGATAAGGGCTTCTACTGCTGAGATGATCCCGGCGTCGGAAATGAACGAAGTTCCATGGAGGAGAATCTGCAAGTTTCGGGTAATGGAGGAACATTGGTTGGTAGCCGTGTGAGATTATGGACAAGAGCCACAGATCGTTCGTAACCTCACTCCATGCTTCTGCATTTTGTTGCAGGGGGTCACCAACCGAAGTAAGATGACTTCTTAGTTCAACCGGTGAATTGTGAATGTCAGTATTTGATAGGCTTTCCTTTCCTCGTAGCAGAGATTGCTGCGAGGAGTATTGCTTCTTTCAGATCTGTCGCTTTGAGGGTGGGATTCTCTTCTTTTTCTGCAGTGAGCCCCATGAAACGGTGGCTCATCCTTAAAGTGGCCTGTTTCTTTTGCGCAATTGCTGCTTCTTCTTAGGCTGCACGGGCAATTTTGAGAACCTCTCCTTTGAAGAGGGCGGTGGCTTCAAGGAATGCAATCGTCCCAAGTTCCTGGATTTTAATTTGGCGAAATCCTAAAGCTAAGGCAAAATAGCATCACGTCGGTGGAGCATGCTGTTCACCACCCCTCCAGTTTTCCAATGGATTGCTTCAGAAGAACATTCTGCATCTTCTTTGAGAAGAATGGTGTATATTCATTGTTCATCACGGCTGCCTTAGGGTACAAGTTAGATCCGGGTTAGTAAGAGCAGGCTGTGGCGGCCATGTACACGAGATTGGCATAGCATGCTGCTCTAATACCCATTCGTTGGATGTTCTTCAATGTCTAAAGATTGCGATAAAGAGATAGGTAGTTGCTTGGGGATCTTTAAAGTAGTGCTAAATTCCAGGGGCCCCAGGATGAACTTGAGCAAAGCATGCTACTTTGCATCTTACATTGAAGAAAAAGTTGTCCGATTCTTCTGCCGGAGGGCTGATATCTCCATCGAATTCTAACGGGTCCCGTCTACCGTATAAGAGGCCACCATGTCAGAGCAGGGAACGCACAACAAGAGCACATTGTGGAAGGTCTCTCTTCACCGGGGCGAAGGAAGTGTCAATGCGAAGTTCTGGAGGATAACGCAGTTCAGGAGGATGAGGGCAAAAATCATTGGTACATTGTTGAAAACAAGGCGTTCTATGATCTCCATGGGAGGATTTAAACACAATCGCCTATCCCCAGGAGTCTGAGGAAACGGCCTTGTTCTCCCTCAGGTTCCGTTAATGTGGTAGTATTTTTATGATCCAGAGCAGATTAATCTTTTTAATCCTTGGATGCCGATCTTGATTCTTTGGAAGAAGCTTGTTTGGCCCTGGTTGTTGCATAGGGAGATTGTCAGGTGAAGTGCGCCGTTTGGATGAAGGGCATAGCCTGGGTAAACGGTGTAAGGCAGACAAGGGGGCTGGAACATTGAAGGAAGCGAGGGCTGTGGCCTGGTGAAGGAAGTGAAGGCTGACGGCTCGACGAAGAGGACAATCGTGACGAGAGAGAAGGCAGGCGGCTCGATGAAGGGAACGAAGAGCATCGGTTTGGCGAAGGGAGCGAAGGGCATTTAGGAGACAAAATGCAGTGGGCAGAGACAGACGAGTGAGCCAAAAAAGGTCTTGCAGTGCAACGCAAATACAGGGGCTGCGGAGGTGAAGCTTTCACTTGCACAAACAAAGGGAAGAGTGAAGGGACTCCAGCAGACAAAGGGATCCTAGGGACTCAGGGACTTGCACGTTTGATTGAATCCTTATAGACAAAGGGATGGTGCCCAAAGAAGAACTTAAGTTTGTGAGGTGCTAAGGGAGTGGACGATAAGTTTCGTCAAGCTCAATTCCTATTCACTCCTTACTGTATAGCTAGGGGACTATACACAATAGCGTCACATATTAGGCATCGGCTTCAAGTTTTCCCCTTGAACCGACCCTGTTCAGAGCAGAGAGACTGTGGGCGCACCGTCTCTCCTACACCAAGTCCCGATTCTGGCCCAGCCGGTCAGCTTTTATACTGGCCAGGAGGGGGGGAATCCCCTTCAGGTTTTACGTCACGTGACAGGCTATCTGGCACGAACCGGTTCCGACTAGTTGAATAGAGGAGCAAGCTCGTTCCTGGCTGTTGGCACTCTGCCAATAGCTGCGTTTAGGCAGATATTGAGAGAGTGCACAAGCAGCGCATGTAACTGCAAGGTGCACCGCTTAGTGGCGCCTCGCTATACATTATAGCGTGTTACATCATCTCCTCCCCTAAGTGTTTGCTTAGGCAAAGAAAGACCACCTGTATGTAACGCCATTATCCCCCAACCTACAATAAGGTTTGTTAGTTACAAGATCAAGCATTTATTTTCACAAACAAATAAACACTTCAATACAACAGTTTCATTACAACTTACTTCCGACAAACCCTCCAGTCTTAAAAAAAAACATAACAAACGTAGTCTCTCGTCTTCTGAGACTCCAATTCCAAAACTTAACAATAAACCAATAACAAAAGGGTTAAAGGGTTTAACGAGCGTTAACCACTCCTGGTCATCTGCCCGAAGCCCTAAGGCCCTATGTCTGCAACCAATAACATGTAACAACCCAACAGTGTCCAACCGTAGAAACTTAACAATAGTCCTTCATAACACAAACGTAACATTGTCCTTCGAACACAACGCTGAAGAAATACCACATTCACTTGGTGTCCAATGCTGCTCCAAGGAATCCCACCGCCGTCCACCACCAGTTGTAGAGCGTCTTACCCGCCACGACGTTTCTCGATGGATGTCATTAGTGGACAAGGTAAGCACTTCTTCTTCCTGCAGCTTCCGAACTAAGGTCCTCCCAGGAAAGCCCTTCCACCTCCTGAACAATCGGTTTTTCTTCTTCCACAACACACCGTTATTTACACGTTGCTTGGCAACAGTACATAGCAAAATTTTCACACACTTTCATGACACATTCTCGACGGATTTGTCCAAGTTTGCCACATAGGGTCCCTCCTGGGTACGTGCTGGCCTCATGCCCATGCCTCCTAGGACTGATTTCCATTGTCGGACAAGCATATAAAGCACTCCCTGCTGCAGTTCACTCCACCGAAGACCAATGTTCACCCAACATCACACTCCAACATGAGTGTCCACACCCAGCTACTTCCGTCCAAGACGTTATGAACGGCATCGCAGCTCCTCACTAACACAGTCCTGTCTGTGATCTTCTCACCACAACTGCAGTCCTTCTGCTTCCATCACAACAAAGTTCACACCACGCCCGGTGTACACCTTTACCAAAGTTCCCCAAACCACGCACGGCTTGCCTTAACTCCTTCTCATCTTCGTTCAAAAGAACAACCACACGTGCCCTACACGTTCCTCAGATGACTTCCTGGTGGTCCCATCTATCGGTTATGCCCTCTCGAGCAGACGAGCGAATGGTAGCCACCGTCAAGTTTGTGCAATGCACGTCCAGCAACCAGTCGGCTAGTGAAGGAGAGAAAAATTGGCGCTCCCTTCACTACCTTTACCTTTAGTTTACAGAAAAGAGTATTTTCACCCTTTACCTGTTCACCTGCTGGGAAAGTAATGTTCAAATATTCAGTAGAATTTCCGGAATTGCGGTGATCAGGAGTGCCTCTGGTTTTGAGGGGGGTTTGGTTGCCACACCTCCTACCCTCGCACGCATCGAACACTCTACCTGAATCCGTTCATTCAATCTAATTCTTCAATCCACTTTCGTAGATTGCGTCCTTAGACCGCAGCACTCACATGCTGGTAAAGTGCATCTGGACATACGCCACTAGAGCGAGTCCGCAACTTTAACCAAACATGCTACGTAGAGCTTGACCTCGCACTGCCATCCCACATGCGAGCAGAGGTCCTCACAGGAGGTTCTCCCACATTTAAAAGAACTACCGTCGTAGTCTACATGTCACTAACCTAGCGACCGGACGCTGAGAGTATAGCACTCCCAACTGCGTCCACGGAATAAACCATTCCGTTTGGGATCGTGCTACACGCCTTACCTCACACTGTAGTTGTCTTACTGGCTTCGAAAAGACCAAACAACTCCAGTGTGTCCGCTACCGAACTGAATCACTACATGAAACTAAAATAATTCTCATCAGTCTCCCAAAAAATGCATTTTCGAACTGCCTTTTAAATTAGTCTCCCTCTGTGTGCCCCATCGTTATTCGTAAGAACTCCGTCATGAGCCACACAGGAGCTTCCCTGCAGAGCCATTCCCTGGTTTTCACCTGATGTGCTCTGCATAAAAGCGTATTTCGGATTTTCCTTGTCCAACATAGGTTTCACTCTGGATCGCCACCGCACATATTCCTGTATGCACGATTTGGGGAATCTGCACTCAGCGTATATGAGGATGCGATCATCGTTTGTACGCCATAATAAAATTGTTCTGTCCAACTTTTATATGCTACAAACGGTGTCAAAATGCGGCAGCCTTTTCACGTTCTTGTTCTAGGTTTTCGTTGACCTGAACCAGGTTGTGAAGTGATGCCTCATTTTCGGTTGTCCAGTTTCCGTCCTAACTTGTAAGCCTTTTTACATGCTGTACACTCTATTTCAGTCAACTGACAATGGGCGTGACCATGCCCAATTTTGAAAAAAATTCGGTTTCAACCGTAATCACGGTCTCTACCTAATTGTCTATTTTCAAAACCCATTCTTTGGTCCGTGATGAAGGTCTTTAGTTATTTGAATTTTCGGATCCAAATTACAACCCTTCATCACCATTCCATCCAAAGTTACGTCTGCAAATATTTGTAATCTAAGCAGTCTATCTCCACCACTCGATTACAAATTTTACAGCCACCATTCCCTGCACTCCTATGACGCTGAACATGTTTTACGTGTTCACGTTTCCAGGATGGGCGGGGGGGGTTACTTATGACGAATCTGGTTTTCTGTCCCATAATTTGTCACCGCACGTCCCATCCGTATTCCAAGCAACCATTTCCGGTTCCAGAAACATACCGAATTCACCTTCGGAAATAAGCAATGTATAGCTCCAACTTTGCTTAATTTCCTAATATTTTGACATGACTATCTACGTAGGGACAAGTTCGAAGTTGGATAAATCCTTCCCGAATTGGAACCTGTCTTCCACATAAGATGCCCCAAACTCTTCCCCATTTTCATTAACCACGGCGGCATTCCTACCTTCCGAGGTTTTCGCCCTCTTTCGTGCGTTACTCCAGTCCAAGTAAGCCTTACTAAAGGTCGTGAAATAGGAGGTAACCTAGCGTAATCGTTAGCCTACGGTTGACTCGCAATTTCGCTTTACCAGAGAAAAACAAATTTACACCTCTCTTTCTTTTTCTCATGTCGAAGTATTTTTCGATCTGAGCGTCTAATAAACTACTCAGTTCTACTTTACTTCAATCCTAAACAATGTTTACGGCTACAATTATTCAGAATTCTCAAGTTTACTAGTTTCCTGAAGCTTTAATTAATGAGGACTCAGTTAGCTCACTAAGGGCTCCTAAACTTTCACTCGAAGCTAAAATGTGCTCCTTCACCAAATTAGCTCCTACAATTATTTATTAGTGTTGGTTGTATTTCCTTCACCGAATAATAACTGCGTACTTCGTTTCTTACTAGAAACCGGGGATTTTTATTTCAACCTTACTTTGCAGTTCGGTGGAAAAAAAAATACGACAT
The DNA here is from genome assembly GCA_023313725.1 of Lithobius niger. NCBI lineage: Eukaryota > Metazoa > Arthropoda > Chilopoda > Lithobiomorpha > Lithobiidae > Lithobius > Lithobius niger. Next base: position 1,755 of record JAHWFP010160553.1, on the reverse strand, counting down.
TTTTCAGATATGCGTAGTCTAAAAACTGTCTCCCATGTTTTTAACGTTATTTTCCTAAGAAAAGAACGGGGTGTTTTTATTCGGCTAAGGGGGATCTGATAACCGAAAGAAAACCAGCTTACAAGAGGTTACCTAGCACGCGGACACTGGCTAGGGCCTAGTAGGCTCCCAAAAAAGGCTGTAAATTACTTAACAACGGGTAGTGCTCCCCACTGTAAGTTTCATTACAACTGTTTTACTTTATTTTTCATAAATGAAAAAGAAAGTGGGTTCGATACATTCAGGCAGCTCTTCCCAAATAAATCGTGTGGTTGACTGTGGTTTTCCTGACACGCGGCCACTGGACAGGTTCACAGACTACCTCCCAAAAGTTGGTTCGCTCGTATTCAGAATTTTTCAAAACCATACATTAAAATGTCGGGTTCAAATCCTGAGGACAAGGCCCCCAAAATATGTGAGGTGCTAAGGGAGTGGACGATAAGTTTCGAGTCAAGCTCAATTCCTATTCACTCCTTACTGTATAGCTAGGGGACTATACACAATAGCGTCACATATTAGGCATCGGCTTCAAGTTTTCCCCTTGAACCGACCCTGTTCAGAGCAGAGAGACTGTGGGCGCACCGTCTCTCCTACACCAAGTCCCGATTCTGGCCCAGCCGGTCAGCTTTTATACTGGCCAGGAGGGGGGGAATCCCCTTCAGGTTTTACGTCACGTGACAGGCTATCTGGCACGAACCGGTTCCGACTAGTTGAATAGAGGAGCAAGCTCGTTCCTGGCTGTTGGCACTCTGCCAATAGCTGCGTTTAGGCAGATATTGAGAGAGTGCACAAGCAGCGCATGTAACTGCAAGGTGCACCGCTTAGTGGCGCCTCGCTATACATTATAGCGTGTTACAAGTTGCTGTCACACTTATAGACGGCTCAGAGAATTCTACTGGGTTCTCAAGCAAGCCTTGCACTGACTGGCGGGAGGAGCGTGAGCAAGGGCGGCATCATCCCAAGCGGGCATTGACGTGGAGTCAGGTTTGAGCAGGAGCGGAAATAGGCAAGCTGAAAGAAGGGGACTTGGCATCGAAAGCAGGGAGCGAAGGGGTGCAAAGCGGCGGGGGGGGGGCGGGCCCCCGACTGGCAATCCACTTTACAGGAAGAGTCTGACTTTTTTTTCTTAGAAGAAAGCTTCCTTTTCTTCTTTTCTGACTCTTTTCAAAATTTCTTGTACTTCGTGCAGGAAGAAACTGGGGAATCGGAGCCTGGAGAGTCATTTTGCAAAGTTGACAACGTAAATTGCACTATTCCATCTCAATGAAAATACACTAACACTCTACGTAAATTTTCGGTGAAAACCAGTACTGATCACCTTCTTCAGACTTCACCAACTTCTTACTACAAGCGTGTTACATGATGGCTTACTTGAATTCGAATTATGTGCTGTTAAGGCAGCACCACTGATCTCTACCTTTTGTACGAGAGGGAGGCCCCATTGTTGAGTTGGTTACTTCTTGTCTGCGGCCTTGCAGTGCTGGAAACACCGGTTCTCGTTAGATCCCCGAAGTTAAGCAACATTGGGCTGGATTGATACTTGGGTGGGTGACCGCCTGGGAATCTGGCTGTTGCAGACATAGGGCCTTAGGGCTTCGCGCAGATGACCAGGAGTGGTTAACGCTCGTTAAACCCTTTTTTTTCTTGTCGAGTTGGTTACTTAGTCTAGGCATCACAAACTGTTTCACTTCATCAAAGGATGCACCCGACAGGTTC
>JAHWFP010160535.1:1800-14044 GCA_023313725.1 Lithobius niger | reverse complement strand
CATCCCCATGTTGCAAACGGTGCATGCATCGTTTAAACAACTATTTTAGATGGCTAATAAACACTGATTGAGAGAGCGAATCCGTCTGTGTATTTTTTCGCGTTTTGAACATTTATCCAATTTTCACTAACCGCTTAATGTTAATCGTCGAGCATCGTCCAGCATTGTTTAAACAATTCTTTGCCGCTGGCTAATAGTGTTACGGTGTGGTAAGTTATGTTTCATTGTTTACAGAGGTCTTATTGTTACGGGCCACTTTGCAACGTAGCAGTGATGAGCCTCTTGCACCGCTGGTGTAAAGTGATTGTTGGAGTTTAAAGTGAATGTTGGAGTGATTGTTACGTATTGTGTTGTTGGTTACACAGGATGTCAGGCGTGGACTGTGGGCGCGTGGCTCCCGAAATAAATAAATCAACCCTCCTCCTTTGGGACTTAGGGATCAGGGCTTATAAGGTGTCTATAAGTTGGATTGAAGAAAAAATTTAGAGCTTAAATAATTCGTAGGAAATTAAAAGTTTTCGTTTTTTTTTTCTTAGTAATAAAGTCGTTTGAATTGTGTACGTGGAATTCTTGAAAGTCCCTAAATAAGCTTGAATTCCTCCCATCCTCCCAATGTTGGTGTAGAACCTGTTGATTCATTATTATTTTATTTTATTTTTACTTTACACAGTAGCTTGTATTGTCAGGTTGCACAAATGTCAACGCAATTCTTCTAATTTTTATTTTTTTTTTACCTTTTTGTTCCTTAGAAACTGGAAGTACGAACAGGATTTAGACAGTCTCTTGTGGAAGATTGACTTTAAAGATATTCAAATCAACGAGTACACACCCACAAATACGAATGGGAACAAATCACGGGTAAGTGCAGTTGATTGTTTAATCGATTTGGTTATCTTTTTTATTACACTTTTTAAAAACTATGTTTTGAATTGCTGCTCGATATGTTGCTGAATATTTTATTGTAATTTGGGGTAGGTGGCTTTGGGCCAAGGCCCCTCAATAAAATATTATAATCTGGATTTGTATCGATGGTCGGGCAAAAATTGTTTTGGGCCTTAGGTCTTTGTAAAGCTGCATTATACATTTACTGATGTTTACATGTATGTCAGCATTGACCGATATTATCAGTAACGGTATATGATCGGAGACTGTCAGTGAATCCACGCGTATCGGAGATTTGTTAGGTAGTGGATCGGCATTGGACCTGTATTGGCATATAATTTGAGTAAGGATCGTGTCAGCTAAAAGTGGTAGCGGTCAATCCCTGCGTATCCTTATGTCTGTGTTCATGATCCACCCGAAACCAGAGCTGGCATAACAGAAGCCGCCAAGTTTCCAAAAAGGGTCGACCTATGAAAGTAGTGATATCATTCAACCAGGGAGAGACCCATAGGTTAATCCTATTAGCCAAGTTAACCGCACCGACTAATAGTTAGATAGTTACATGAAAACGAGAACATTGCTACTTGCGGTAGCAATCATCAAGTTTTCATTCATGTTCCAAAGTATTATTCTTAATTCCTATTATTAACTTGACTAATAGGATTAACCTTGGCGGCCTTTCCCTGGTTGAATAGTATCACTTCTTTCAAAGGCCGACTCTTTTGGGAAACTTTGTGGCTTCTCTTATACCAGTTTTGGTTTTGGGTGGATATCACAACTTTTGTACGACTGTGAATGTACAAAAGGTAACACGGTTTTATCGTTGCCTCTACCTTGTTTTTCTGGAAGAATTTTATGTCTATATATTTTCTCATTCATAATTTTCACATTGGCCACTCCACAATTGGCCGTTACATCAGCCGAGTTGGCACAATTTGGTTTATTGTATATGTAAGTGTTGAATAAGTATTGAGGTTGAGTAAGTGTAGTGTCAGCTAAAAGTGGTAGCGGTCAATGCCTGTGCATCCGTCTGTCTGTGGTCATGATAACTGTTAAAGCTGTCATCCGTTTCTCTTAAATTTCTTCCATTCATTTTATGCCCAGTTTGTGGATTTAAAGTTTGCAAATTCAATGAAACTGGGTTAAGAGTTTCTGGGAGTTTTACCCTTAAATATGCGAAATACATCGGAATTAAAAATCGAGGAAATTAATCAGAAGTTAGTCAACTAACCGACTTGACTTATAAAGCGATTTCTAAAAAGCTGGTGCGCCACGTCCTTCGGTTAACTTTTACTTTACGTTTAACTTTAACTCTGAAGACGTTCTGTACTGACACTTATACATCACTGCGCACCAGCTCAGCCTCCAGATGACTTGTGTACGTGAATTGTGAAAAAGCTAGCTCCATATCTTGGACCAGAAGCACATCCGACGCCCCAGGGTAATACACAACCTGTATATCCAGACTGTATACCATACGCTCTGCCAGTACTTAACTGGTTAGAGGCCGAAATAAACTGTGTGTAATGTCTCTCAACGACGAATTCTAAGGAAGGGTTTTGTCGCCTGTGGGAAGGGGGGGGGGGGTTGTGAAGCACCTCTTTCACTATTTATTTTAAAAAAAATCCCCTAAAAAAAATTTTAATTCTGCTCGCTCCAGTGATTTAATGCTTAGTTTTAAAGTTGTGCCGGGTATGTGTTTCCCTCAACTCCCCCCCCCCCCAAAAAAAAAAAAACAAAGAAGTTAGCAACTAGAGCGTCATAGCGTGATTTGAAAGCGTTGAGTGAAGGAGCGCAAACAACAGATTGAGGAAGGGAGTTCCAGGGTTGAACAACCCTTTCCGCGAAAAAGTGAAAGCTGAGTTTAGTCCAAGAGGCAGTGCCAGAAATGCGGAGAGGGTGGTCACGAGTGAAGTTGACATTTGGAATGAGGGAAAGAACAGGGTCCACGTCAAGGAGATTCTGCATAAGTTGGTAGGTAAGTATCATGTCGCCACGATGACAACCATCATGAATGGAGGAAAGCCCAAGTTTACGTAGGCGATCGGAATAAGGTAAGGAACGAAAAGTGTGACACCATTTGGTAAGGCGACGTTGGCGGTTTTCGAGACGATTAAGTGAGTGAAGATTGTAGGGGCGACAAATTTGGGAGCGGTAACCAAAGACTGGGAGGAGAAAAGTTATATACAATTAAAATTACCTGTTCGGTTTTAGATTAAAAATGACGACAATACACAGTAAAAGTCCGTTCAGCAACCTTGCCTCACAAACACCAGCGGGGTCGCGACTTGGAAATAAATTGAAGATGAACGTGAGTTCCGACCATGGATAAAAATCTCGAAGGACCGCCGGCGCACCTGTCTTCCGTCCGCGGTCTGACCACCTTGGATTTCTCCTCTTCAGGTGAGAAAAGTCTGTTGAAAATAAACTGGTCTCCGTCAGCGTGGTGACAAGTGGCGCGAGCAGAGTAAATCCCCAACTCCATTTACGCGAGACGTGAGAGCCGGCTACCCACGCTATACGAACTAGCGTGCCCACGCTTTTCGCGCTAACCTGACCGACTAGTTCTTGCTTCTCAAATTCCATTTAAGTCGTTTGTCTAGCACTACAATATGCTAGCGTAGCTCTGATTGGCCTAAAAGTAACGCATATTTGTGCTTTTAGCTAATTACTGCAAGACTTTCAGATTCTTGCAATACCAGTTTCGGAATCAGCGGATTATTCTCTACTTTTACGTAAGGAAAGGAAGTTTTCCAACTTCTTTGACAAGTGAACGATCGTTTCTAGCGGTGATTTGGCTCTATGGCCTGTGGCTTATTTTGAACGGAGATGAACAATAGCGCTCATCACGATTTGAACGTACTACGCATGCCATTCGGTGGCCCCGATTGTTAAATACACTTCTATCCAGGAACCTTCTACTATCTACCAGGTCAGTTCACTCATTTGAACGCGTCTGAGGTATAGCACAGCTATTTCCCGTGGTAAAGTATGCACGAGCGAGATTCAGTTGATGACGTTTTTGCTCCAAACCAATCCTCGAAGCAGGCGATGCTTGGTATTTCGAAACCAACAAAGAAGTATGTTTTAACTAGCGAGTAGTTTTTTTAAACGAAATTAATGAATAATTACGAAATATCTGATGGCTGAAACTTTACTGAACGTTAAAATTACACGTTATTAAAACAAAACGAAAAATTCTTACCAGATTACCCAAGACGAGAGTAGCTGACGTCGTTGCGTCGAAACCAAAACAATGGCATGCTTTACGATGATCGCTTGTGGCAGTTCTCTCCGTCTGATAACAAACGTTGCTATTTTCAGTCGCATTGTCGATTGTACTGGTAGGTTAATGCACTTTAAAACAGTGTACACAATTGTAGCGTTCGTTCGTACTCGTTAGTACTCGTTCGTTTGTTAGTCCTATTTTGTGTCGATTCATCAGCAAAATCAAAAGCCAATGAAATGCGAGAATTAGTAAAATGGGGCGAAAAATGGGAGCAGAAACGGCAGACGCGTTTGTGGTGTGGTAAAGCAGTTCCCAGAACCCCGCACGGTTTCTCGTGGTAAAGCGTAAGGGTTCGTTTACGCAACGAGATCTTCTCGCTCGCCGAAAGCTATTTCCTAGACAACCGTTATTTATTTACGATTAATTTCCCGTTTCTATTAAATGAATGCGGTAATAGACAACAAATTAATGTATTATAAATAACAACACGGACAAAGAACAAAGCGCAACAGTCATTTTAAACATTGCTACAACATTGTTGCCATTTTACGCTATTTCCGAAATTTGCTCTTCTCGCTGAAAAAAAAACAGCTCCTAGCAGTGATCAAACGACGGCAGAATAAATAGCAACTCGCAGCGGGAATTCAAAATGCAACATGGCGTCCATTTCATAGTTATCGAATCGAAGACAAACCTTCGAATGCCGGTATTCAGGAATTTGTCCGTCGTCGTGTACTGCAGTATAAATTGTTTTCTTGTTGTCATAAATCGACGCTGCCATGTTGCAAGCATAGTACGTCGCGTCGCGAGGCACGAGGAAAAAATTTGCGTCCGCGTTGTTGTCATGGTTACTACGTATAGACAACTCGAAAGCCGCATTCTCCGACAACGGCGAGAAGCCGCCAGCAGATTTAGTATTGACCAAGTAAAAACTAGTAAGCGAGAAAACTGTCCTTGCGTAAACGCGCCCTAATAGTAAGTGGCGTAATAGTAACAATGGCATGCTTTGGCGATAATCGCTTGTGGCGGTGCATTGAATTGAATTTATTTACTTGAGTTCTACAGACCTGGGAGTCATGCACTCAACCCTATACCTTAAAACTAAAACCTTAGACCTAACAAATCACAACACCCACTGCCCACAATCAACAATTGCCGGTCTTCTTCATCTGATAACAAACGTTGCAATTTTCAGTCGCATTGTTGATTGTACTGGTAGGTTAATACACCTTAAAGCAATTTAAACAATTACAGCGATCCTGCTTGCGTATGATGACGAGTACTCGTTCGTTTGTTAGTCCAATTTATTTATAAATAATAAATTAATAAATATGACTTTGATCTTTAATGGTCAGAATGACGGAAGGGCGTTGGCCACTAAATCCGTTCCTTGTAAAAAAGAGAGAATTGTCAGGGATGGGGTAATTTCGTTTGAGAAACCTAGCAAGTGAATGTTCTTCCAAACGGCGTTTACAAATGCTCACGGAGGGTGCAATGACAACAACTTCGGGAAGGGAGTTCCAAGCTCCGACAACGCGTGACGCAAAGAAGAATTTCCTACAATCTGTGCGCGAAACGGGTTTGCTAAGTTTAAGTGAGTGGCCCCGTGTAGTGTTACAATTTGCAAATGAGAAAAATGGCACATCAACTGAGAGCAGTCCATGCAAGATTTTGAATGTCAAAACGAGGTCTGCTTTGAGCCTTCGCAGTTCGAGGGGTTCAAGATGGGCCATGGATAGCCTTCTGTTAGCAGTGTAATTTCAATATCCATTAAGGTTACGAGTAAAACAGCGTTGAACAGCTTCGAGCCGGTCAATATCCTGCAGAAGATTCGGTGACCAGACTAGGCTAGCAAATTCCAAGACAGGGCGAACAAACACCTTATAGGCCCAAATCTTAGTCTTTACACTGGTAGAAGTAAAGCAACGCCGTACCATAGCTAATCTACGATAGGCTTGCGTTATTTCTTGTGTGGAGGCCAAGTAGCAAAGTTGCTTTCCCTCCTTGTATGTATGTTTGTGATCTCTAGGTCACCACTGAGAAAGATTGAACAGCTACTTAACTCGGCTGGAGCCTGTAGCCAGTACCCGCCCCGGTAGCGCAGTGGTTAGAACGCCCGGCTAGTAAACGGGAAGTCCAGGGTTCGAGTCCCAGTCGGGGCAGTTGTCTTTTTTTTCTTTCTTGGACTAGCGTATTGTGTATCCTCACAAGGACAGTCTGTAATGCAGACTGCTTACTTCGTGTCTCCTATACTATTCGAGTTACAGGCATGAAGTAGACAGTTTTGGGGGGATTATAACGCAACTCCAACAAAGGAAACAGAACTGAAATCGCGTCGTAAACACGGAAGAAATGGGCAAAACAATTTCGACACTACACGGAAGCCAACGAAGAGGCAGCGATAAACCGAGACTATTTTCCAAATACAGTTATTTGGACAATTACACAGCCTTAAATTGACGTTCTAGCGGCTGACTTCTTCCGTCTTTCTCACGCTATCACCAGGGGGCACCCCCTCAAACTCTGTGGAAGTTTCGCTTCCGGTAATGTTAATCGGCACAGGTTTTTCTCTGAACGGGTGGTCGAGGCCTGGAATGTCCTACCTGTTCTTTCCACTTCGCTTGATTCTTAATCGAACGGCTTTTTTGGGGGGTTGGCCCTTGGTTTGGTTGTGTGTGTTTGGGGAAGGGGGTGCTTTTTTTGCTTTTTGGCTTGCACCGTCGGGTTTTTTCTATCCTATTCTATTCTTAATTAGGTTTAAAGATGTTTTGAAGCACAGATTGTGCGGAAAACAATCCATCCAACAAGCATGGAACTAACTGAGGCTGAAAACGGAGGCTCACTGGAAATGGATGTCTAGAAGGTGCACCATAACCAGAACACCAATCCCTAAGCAGTAAAAACTACAGGCACATTACTCACTAATGAATACCAGTTTCCTTCATTACGTAAGGTGATAACACAAATACAATGATGCCGTATAACAAATTTTAATAGATGAAAACAAATTAACGCAAATAACCACAAATCCTACCATTAAGCCATAGATGTTGATTTATCGCGATACTGCACTTATTGATTCACCTTACCGATACCGCTCGTAACCTGCTCTGACTAAAGAAAAACAAATATCGCTGTAGAAGCTAATGAAGCAGAAAGGGAAGGCCATTAACCTTTTAACCTATTATTTAAAGTTTCAATGTGAATATTACTTGGAAATACTTTAATCCTTCCAAGTTAATAAAACGAGCAGTTTCTTTGATCCATTAAAATAAAGCTATTTGGACTGTTCTCTTTGGGGGCACCAAACTTCATTGAAGGAAGGGGCACGTGCCCCAGATGCCTCCCGCTTGCTTTTGCCCTTGCTTTCGCCCCTGATAATTTCCTTTAGGTGATCGTTAGTGCTTCAGTACACAATACACTCGATGATGAAACAAGTAATTGCTTATCGCTGCCCCTTGGTTGGCTCTCCTGCAGAGTCCAAGTTGTTTTGCCGACATCTTCCGTGTTTTCGGCGCGATTTCATTTGTTTTCTTTGTTGGACTTGTGTTATAATCCCAAACAACTTTCTACTTTACTCTACACCCGTATCTTGAATAGTGTAAGAGTTTTGGATGATCTTGAAAACGACCTCCAAGGTCAGTTTGGAGACCATCATCTGATTCGCCATAGGTGGTTTCCCATATGAGTACGTTGTTATATATCCGGTACACAGCAGTTTATTTTGGATGGCGGGATTTCTGAGACGTACTGTATATATAAAAAAAAAGGAAGAAAAAAATTCGTATATTTCGATATTAAATGGCAATGTCATTCTCAGAGTAATATGAGTCTGCGTGCGATATCCTCACACCGCACTCCATTTGGCGTGATTGTTCTCACGAAGCTAGGTTGCGACAAGGGCAGATCCTGGATCTCGTTATGGAAATCTACACCAAACTTTCCACACCAAAATGTAATTTTTACCCTGATATTGAAAAAAAAAAACGTGTCTCACCTACCCATTTTTAATAATAAAAAACGTTCTCGTAGCCTACATGGCACGTTTCCTTTCCTTTTCGTATTTAATGACGTAATATGGAGTTGGAAGCTAGTTAACGTACGTAAAGGGTACTTTTGAAGCAATTTGAAGGTGCTCAAACCATTGATAAAAAGGGCACTATTCTATGTCCATAGGGCAGACAGAAATTTAAGGGGGGGGGGGGTGGTATCAGAATAGATTTCTGCACTTTAATTTATATTAGGAGGCTTTGATTGAGGGGACGGGGTTATGATGCTTTATGCTCTTTCAAAGCACGTCTGGACAAAGGTTCTTAATGTGTTCCCTCTGGTTTTCGCTTTTTTTTTATCTGGGGGGGGGGGGCGCCATCGTTTTAACCCTGACTCGGCGCCGTCTACATTATTCTATTCTATTCTATGGTGCGTCGACAGCTAGTTCATTAACGTCAACCTCAGTCACAGTGCATTGGCCCGGGTTTACACTGAGCCATAAATAGTATTACAGAGATGTAAAACTAACCTCGCTGTAATTGGGGCTATTATGCCACGCACCGCTGCAAGTATATATGAACATGAATGTACAGTTCCGGTAAAAAAAAAAACGCCCTTTTTCGTTATATCGAGGGTCGTAATAATAACCATGGAGAAAATCTGTTATCTCGAAAACTACTGGACACAAAGTTAAGTACTACGTTAACTGACTGAAAATAATTGGCCGAGCGAGAAAAACTTAATATCTGTTATCTTGAAAACTGGTGGATGTATTTTCATGAAACAAAGACTGAATTGCATATTATATTTTGTTGCTTAACATTGCACGTCATACGTATACAAATATAGCATACGTCATAACAATTAATCCAGTTTTGGTTTTATTCAATTCTTTCCAGTTGTTTATGAGATATATTATTAGTTATCAACTCGTGTTGCTCGCTCGGCCAGTTATATTTGGCTACTTATCATTTCATGTAATACGCATAGAAATATAGCTGATATCATAATACGCAACCCAGTTTTTGTTTCATTCAATTCTGCCCAGTAGTTTTCGAGATATCAACATTTTCGTTCACAGTCACATACATTAATCCTCCACTTCTTCCGTAAAACGAAGGCGTTTTTTTTTTACCGGAACTGTACATGAGTACGTGTGATTTCGTTACGTGCGCCATTTCCCTCCATATGTTTCCAGTTCTGTTTCAAATGAAATGGGTAGGAGGCATTCGAAATTTCTGAAAATAACTGGTGACGAACAAATTGCACATTGCACACACACGTTTCGTCATAATTTAATTTTCTTGTCGCAATGATTTTTTGTTAAATAAAAATGAGTTTCACCTTTAAGGAAAGGGGCTGCAACGGATGGTGCTCCAATGGTCCATGATGGTTGATTGGTGGTACTCCAATCGAAAAGGCTGGTGATCCACTTGGAGCAGCAGTTACTACGTTAAAAATGCCAGTTTTTACAGTCAAAGCCTTTTTTTTTACAGTCAACATTATGTTGTGTCTCTTTGTTCGTTTCAGCTCATACATTCTGTTATTCGAACGAGTCAAGTGTCACTGAGCTCTAATCCCGACGCGGATTTTCGCTACTCCACCATATTCACGCAAATCGGGACGTACAAAGGACACATATTCGCCGTTAAGAAGGTTCGGAAAAAGAGTATCGATATCACACGCAAAATGAAGAAAGAACTCAAACTGGTAAGTATAAGAAACTATACCATGTTACTGTATTGGCTTCTTCTTGAAAAATGCACGTTTTCCGACCTAACCGTCGAATTTTTAGGGTATATTTAGTGCTAGCAGTTATACGCTTTTAAATGTGTTAGCTTTATATTTTTTTAATAAGTGCTCGCACTAAAAAATAATCTATATATTTGAAGTTTCTGTCGGAAAACGAGGACGGAGAGCCAAATGGGCTCGAGAAGTTTCAAAAAATTCATATGTAAACGTATTTAGGTTTAATTTTGGTCTTAAATGTTAAGACTCCCTCAGCAGGGAATCGAACCCACGACCTTTCAAACCGAAGGCCGAAGTCGTGTCACTTAGCCATGCCGACATCGATTGTGTCTGAATGGCTTGGCGGAACGAGTCTAATCTTTCTGTATGCGAAAAATTGGGTTCTTTTTTTAAAGATTTTTTTAAAAACAGAACTTGAAAAATAATTTAAATATCTGCTCGGAATGGCAATGATGCACTATCTTGCATAGCCTGCAGTATTTTGGCCACACACCGACCGAGAGCTAAAATGTTTTTCTAAATTATTTTTAAAAATATTTAGAAAAATAGGGCCCACTTTTTTCGGTATCTGAATTGGACTTAACAGATTTTCATATTGTAAGCATTTTGTGGATCACGCTGGCACGTGAATCCACTTAAGTCCACTCAAGTCCACGAAGAATAAAGGATCAAGGAGTGAAATTCTATGCAATCCCCCCACCCCCCCACGCTCCTTTCTTTTCTATAGCCGATGTACTGAAACAAAAATTTGACTTCACCCTATATCAGTGTTAAACCAAAGACTGAGCCACCAACGAGTGATAAGTGGCCTTTTTAAAAATTCTCCTCACCGAGGCTGCACGGTAAATCGCAAACAGTTTTCGAATTGGGTACTGCAGTCCAAGGTTACGCTACACACAGACCCCTATTTTCCATGTTAAATTTTAACTTGGGCCGAACATAAAACGGACAGTACCCTGTTCCTTTACTTCCTGCTGATATTTGGGGACAAACTTCTCCTATCTTGTCTTATCTAGTAATGGAAAGCTACTATTGCTGGAGGTAAAGGAAAGAAGGTAAAGTACTGCAGAACAGCGGGGCCAGGGCCAGTGAAGATATAAATGATAAGGGTGTATTTATGTATCCACCTTGCTTTGTGTTCACGCAGCTACAATTGAGGGTGGGTTTACGCACCGGCAATTTTCTCGCTCTCTATACCGCACGCCATGGCTGTTTGATGTGACGTGCATATCACTCGACTGGGCTAGTCCAATCAGACGGCCAAACAGCCGTTGTTCTCGTTCGTCATTGGCTAACTCATGGTGACGTCACGGCAAACAGCCATTGCGCGTGGTTTAGCTTTTACTTGGTCAGTAATGTTCTGCTGGCTGTTTTTCGCCCTTACCTGAGCGGCATTCGAGTTGTCAATACGTAGTAACTACGGCAACGATGTGGCCGCAGATCCTCTCCTCGTGCCTCGCGAAATAAAAAAATATTTCTCTGAACCGTAACGACAAAAGGATTCTACAAGTAGGTCAATTAAATCGATAGCGTGAAAAGTAAGGTTTCCAAATAATTATAGTGCTGGTGACAGTGAGCAGCCTGTGTTTTTATCTTCTTAGTTTTAGAGTGTATTTTTACGAAAGGGCAGACGAGACCGTCATAGTAACGCCGTGATATTTTATACCTTTGTGGACCGCCACTGTTGCCTATAGGTGCTTCACCATCATAGCGCAAAACATGCCAATCTATCTTTGTTCCCAAGGGAACTCTTCATGTGCGTCTGTTTTAGCCTAATTGGATTACGTCTTCGTTTAACGCTTTATAACTTCTTTTTTTTTTTACAGATGAGGGACCTACGGCACGACAATCTAAATTCCTTCGTCGGCGCGTGCGTCGATCCTCCCAACATTTGCATCGTCACTGAATATTGTGCACGTGGCAGCCTTAAGGTGAGACCCCCCCCCCCCCCTCCGCCCCCAGCAAATGAAATTAGAGCGTTCAATGAGAGGCACTGAACAGCGCAAAACCAGAAACCTTATACAAATACCTCAGTCAGTCGTAAAAAAAAACAAAAAAAAAACAATAATTTCTCCGAAAATTCCTTTCATTAACTTTTAAGGACTTTCTGGGGTGTTTCACAAGTAAAAGAAAATGAAAGTCCGCATGCCCTTCAATGCATTTACCCTTCCACGAGCCAGTTCCGCAATCCATTTCACTTTCGAAATAATCTTTAAAAGGGGAGCTGTCGTGGTGCCAGTTCTTGGGCTTAGTTTGCAAAAAAAAAAAAATGAAAATCTGCGCAAGACAGTACATATCTGCAAATCGCACCGACTATATGCAAAGCCAGTCTAGGGATTTACACATACAACTGATTTGCAAATCTCCTACGCAATTTCCAGGTTTGCTGCCCCC
>JAHWFP010160534.1:0-24853 GCA_023313725.1 Lithobius niger | reverse complement strand
ATGTGAAACCTTGGACAAAGTACTCTCTTCGGGATAGACGAGTCACCCTCCCCCCCCCCCCCCCAAAGAATTCCATCCCATCGCGAGATAACCTTTAACAGTTGAAAGTGATGTTGAACCCGAAATTTTACTCCCCTTAGGCCATGCTAAGTTAATTGTTTGGTTTACAGGCGCGTGCGGGTGCCTTAAATTATTGCGTGTTAGAATTTTTTTATCTGAATCTTGGTCTACCCGCTGAAAATAACATTTTCGCCAAATGTTGACCGATTTTGACCATTATAACAGGCTCGAAACGAGCTTTTCAATGGTGCAAATTTCAAGCTTTCAGCTCAAACTAATAGGAAGTTATTTACCAAAAACTAATAAGAAACATTGAACACTCGACGGTAAGTAACATATTTAATAAATACGAATGCAAACCTATTTACGTTGCCTTTTGGACTTATATGTCAGACTGCCTCAGCGGGGAATCGAACCCGAGACATTTTAGTATGGCTCAGTATGGCTCAGCGGTAGGACCTTGCTTGGCCTTTGATTTAAAATGTCCCGGGTTCTATTCCCCGCTGAGGCAGTCTGACATATAAGTCCAAAAGGCAACGTAAATAAGTTTGCATTCGTATTTATTAAACCAATCTCGAGCCTATTGGTTTGGATTTCCGTTTCGTATAAAATAACATACTCGCACAACTTTTATTTTTGGGGGGGCTGTCTATACACTCTTTCAGCTTTGAATTAGGTATATATGTCAAAGAAAACTGACCAGTTAAATTTTTTTTTTTTTAAATGTAAAATAAAATGCCTGGTTGCCAGGTACCTCAATTTGCAACCCTCGTCCATAAACAAAACAGTATTTTTTTTTTTTTGTGTGTGGCCTTAACATTTTATTTTTGAAGTAGCTTTTTAGGACAAACTGCGTCGGAGCGCATGTTAAGGGCTCCTGCGCACGTGGTGGCCAGGTCGCTGTGGCCAATGAGAATGCCTAAGTTATATGTAGTTACACGCACTTAGCCGCGGCGGCCAGACAGTCGCGGTGGCCACTGGGATCCCAAGCGGCGTGGAGGCGACCACAGGGCGACCATATTCGCATTTTTCACCACGTGATGGAGAATTGTCAAATGAAAACGGACGTGGCCGCGCGGCGTGTCACCGTATTTTTTGGCAGCGACGACCACTGGCCGTACGACCTGGCCGCCCAGTCCGCGGAAGCCCTTAAGGGGTAAACGTAAACCTATTCGTACGGCTCTCTTTCTATACTTTACCGTAGACAGGTTTCGATTGGCAGGCCATTCAGCAACAGTACTGTGGTAGGACGACACCACGCAGAATAAGTATATCTGTTGAGAAAAAGAGAAGAAAAAAACATGTTAATAGAAAAAAATACGCAGGGTCGTTGTAGGAACACGGATTCACGGTGTACAACCGCTACTTTGATGTATTATCTGTCGAACTAGGCAAATTTGAGTTCCAATTACTTGGCCGAGCGAGACATTTAATAGCACTTTGGTTAACAACGAAGCAAACACTGTAGTTGAATACCGAAGCGAGCGAACGAATCCAACACTGAGGGCGTGTTTATGCAACGAGTCACCTTTGCATTCTCGCAGCTAGAAGCTGGAAATTATCTGAAATTCCAAAATGACGGCGGTTTTACCTTTGCTGGCTCGCAACGAAACGAGTCAATAATTGAGTTTAGATGCGATTGGGAAAATTGTTTCGTCAGGAGGAATTCTTTATCTTACTATCACCAATGATAAGACTACAATCATTTGTTCAAAAGATGTCGGGTTTAGCTAATCGAGGTAACGACACCTTTCCCATCGCGATTAAATTTCAGCTGTGAGAATGCAAAGGTGAAATTAGGCGTAAACGCGCCCTAATCTTTACGAGCGTAACTGGATAGCTATGCCTACACTGCAAAAACGGCTTTGTGAGTTACAACACCTACATGATCCTAAAACTCCTTATAAGAATGCTCTGGGTTTTATGTCGAGGTTTTAGGCGTTGTAGAGCACAACGTCTACGAACGCAACGTCTAAAGTCGTCAAAAGACGAATATTTGTAGATGTTGCGTGTTTAAACGTCTACAGAAGAGGTGTTGTAAACCACAACGTCTATAAGTATTGTAACCCACAACGTCTATCGGGTTTATAAACCACAACGTCTATACGTGTTGTAAACAACAGCATCTGTAAGTGTTGTACACAACAGCATCTGTAAGTGTTGTAAATCTAAATATCTGTAGGTGTTGTAAACTACACGTCTATAGGTGTTGTAAACCACAACATTTATAAGTGTTGTAAACCACAACGTTTATAGGTGTTGTAAACCACAATGCCTACGTGTTGTTAGCCACAGCTATCTGTAGGTGTTGTAACCAAAACGTCTGTATGTGTGGTAATTCACAACGTGTATAGAGCAGTGACATTTGCCGCGGCCATATTGGCACCAGTATGGGTTTTGGAGGGCATAACTACAAGGTGCACTACATAAAAATGGAAGGAAAAACAACGGAAGAGCGGATTTCTTAGGCTTAAAATAACGTTGTTTTCTCCAACAACAAAAATCGCGCGTTTTAGGTCTAAGAAATCACTCTTAACAGCATCGGCTTCAGTTTGACGCCATTCTGTTTCTCTCTGCAGTGCCCCTTGCAGCTAACCCATTAAGGCTCCTCCATAGAGTTATATACAATAATACTACGTCGTCTCACTGCTCTATAGGTGTTTTAAACCACAAGGCCTAAAACACCTAGCAAGGCACTGAATGACGTCACAAATATAATTAAGAGCAAACGTTCTGCTTAACAAAATACGTCAAGGATGATTTTTCAAGTTTTATATATATTTTTTATAGCCCATCTTTGAAAAGATTTTCAGTCTTTGGCTGAAAATACTGCCGACGAAATTATGTTTTTATACCAGTTTGGTAACGTAAAACTGTGCCTTGATTTTATTATTCACTAGATTTTTGCTAATAATTTAATCATCCCAAACAAAAATTGCAGTCCCTTATTTTTACAGCCAAGCTGCAGCCTTTAGGCTTTTTTTTTTAATTTTATATTGCTTTAAAACCTGTTCAACCATTTCAGTGAAAACCGGAAATTCAAATGGTAAACACGTTGGTAAGCTGAACCTTAACAGAAGCCTCGAGTGCAGTTTCTGTACTAACGTGCTGCAACTCGTTGGTTAAGTTTGGTACTGATGTGTAATTAAACCATCAATATCAGTAAACGTTTCTCTTCCCCTCAATTCATGTAAAAGTGTTCTGTCCTTAGGGACGAATTAATAAAAAGAGGCAAGCAATCCAAAAACCGCAACAAATATTCAGTTGCGTAACAAGCGTTTCTATGCACTGAAATCCCCGTTTATTCGGTGTGTTCGACTGTAACCCTTCCTACTGACTTTCCAAAATAACAAAACAAAGATGGCTGACTTTCGGACTAACACAATAAAGGCGTGCGCTGTAAGAGTTGTAAAACACAATGTCTATTGTAGGTGTTGTAAAACGCAACGTCTGCTGTAGGTGTTGTAAACCACAACGTGTTGTGACCCTAACGTGTTGTAAAAAAGGAGAAATAGGTGTTATGATAGACGTTGTGAATCATATAACGTCTGTTTTTACAGTGTAGATATTGTAACCGAAGCGACCGCGTTGCATGTGCCCCGTGGCCGATGCCAGAAGAACGGCACGAAGAGATGAATTTGTGACGTCAACAACGCTTCTCATTCAAAGCAGACTGGCATCTGTGAGTCAATGTCACTTCTGTTGCTCAAATTGTCTACAGCCGTCTTATTTTACCCTTAAAGATCAAGTACCTGTACGACGTAATACAGCATACATCACACACGCCACAAACAAAAATTAATATTAAATATAAGAAAATAAAATGCTTACCGAAAACACCAACCATGCTATATTCGGAATAATGATAACGAAAGAACCCTAAAAATCAAAAACGTTAAATCAAAGTTAATGGCCACAACACAAAATGACGTTTTCACACAAAGAGGTAAATGATATCACTAACCGAAGTCATAAGGGAAATGCAGCCTAAAATACCCAGACCTAACATAATTCCTCGGACGATAAGGTAGGGAAGCAAAAGATGACGACATTTCTGAAAAGACATAATGTTAGGAAAGAGCTGATTACTCTGATGTGGAGTCTTGTCAGTTTTTTATTTTTATTTTACCGTCATTGAAAACTGACAAGTGCTCCGCCTCGTAGGTGACAATCGTAGCGCATTCAACCAAACTGGGATTGCTGTTCTGCTTGACGTCACCTACCAGCACTTTTCAATTCAAAAATCAAAATTAAAAGTGTTCTTAGGTGACGTCAAGTATCGAACAGCAATTTTAGTTCGGGTGCGAATGCGCTACGTTACTCAACGATGATGTGGAATGCTTGTCAGTTTTATTTTTGATCTTTACATGGAAAACTGACAAGTGCTCCGCCTCGTAGTTGAAAATCGCAGCGCATTCAAACAAACTGGGATTGCTGTTCGGCTTGACGTCGCCTACCAGCACTTTTCACTGCAAAAATCAAAAATCAAAGTGCTCTTAGGTGACGTCAAGTAGAACAGCAATTTCAATTCGTTTGAATACGCTACGCTTCTCAACTTCAGTTGAGAAATTCAAAGTAAAGATAGCATAAATTCGTGAGAATTTGCTTGTACTGTCCAAGCAGAGTTTTCGTATATACTCGGTATTTAAGCCGGCTGCTTTTCTGAAATTTTTCGTTGGTACCACAAATTGAATTTTGTTTCTTATCAACATTCTTACCGACTGAACAGCAAAAAAGAGACACGTGGTGACTACCAAGAGGACGGCTCCATATACCACTGAAGCTATTCCCAAGACATAATAAAAATCGCCGTATGAAGGATCTGAAATATAAACATTTTAATTTATTAAATTTGATTGGTAGGTACTAATGCAGAGTATTTACATCAGTGGTTTCATTGCCTATTGTGTCGGTGGCGTATCTTGAGTCCTGGAAGTATTTTACCAGCGGCTGCGCCTTCCTGGAGGGGGCGGCTTTAATCGACGGCCGCCATTGTTTTTTGTAACCATCTTGGATATCAACAAGGCACTCTGCTGCCAAAAACGTACAAGCGATCATCTGTGTTCGTTGTGCGGCGAACTCAAGATAGGCCGCGCACACATTAATACATTAATATAGACTTTGCTAAATTTTCAACGTTAGAATTAATACTCGCTGGCGTGGGTTTTTTGTGCTCTGGCTACCCATTTTGGTCGTAAATTTAAAGGACATCGATCGATTCTGAACTAATTTTGATCAGAGATAGTTTGGGTCATTCTTTTGGGCAAACTCTGCTGCGTACAGGCAAAGGGGGGGGGGGGTGGAATTGATAAATCCTTTTTGGGCCCACGCTCTCGTGAACACTTGCTTCTAAAATACTGACTTTTTATTTACCTTTGGATTCCGAGAGGAGCCAGCTACATCCCAACCCTAAGTAGACGAACGATTCGAACTAAAAAAAAAAAAAAAAAAAAACGAACAAAAACAGTATGAGAAAAACGAGATAATATTTATTGACAATGAAACGGAGAGGCGAAAAGAATAGTAAACAAAAATTATGTACTAATTTTAGGTGTGGTGTGTTCTATGTAACGGAATGATAAGTATTTTGTCTTTACCTAGCTTTAATAAGCAATCTACTCACTCAAATAAAAGTGAAAAACTGATACAAGGGCTCAAAAAAGGCCACTTATAGCAATCCTAAATTAAAAAAGAAATACAGCTAATAAAATTCGGGGAAAGGTTTACAAAAAGAAAGGTGCATGTTCTGTGCGATGTAAGAAGCTACTAAGGTTTAGTTTTGTTAATTTATGCTTAAAAGGTGGAAGCAGTGGGGCCGAGACAATCTCATTACTAAGGCAGTTCCAAACTGGAAGGACTTCGTAAGATTTGTTTTGAAACGGGGAGTGATAACTTGAGGTGGTTTCCACGAGTCGTAGGGCCACCGCGCACACAGCGGCCAAGCCGCGCGGCCACGTCGCTGCGGCCAACAAGAATGCTTACGGTGTATGTAGCAACGCGCAGTTGGCCGCCGCGGCCACTGGGATCCCCTACGGCGTGCAGGGCGACCGTACTTGCTCCGGCGGATTCATTTCTCACCACGTGATCAAGAATTGTCAATGAAAAACGGACGTGGCCGCGCGGCACGTCGCCGTGTTTTTTGGCCGCGACGTCCACTGGCCACGCGACCTGGTCGCTCAGTGTGCGGGCGGCCTAAGAAAGTGGGCTGAGCTCAAACAACGGAAGGTCAAAAGGTAACATGTTGTGTAGAATTTGGAAGGTAAGAAAAAGGTCGGCTTTTAAGCGACAACACTCAAGGGTGTCAAGTTTAAGTGATTTTAGGCGATCACTGTTGTGGCGATTTAGGGTTTCACATTTGGAATTACCGTTGAAGCCAATTTGCGCCGCCACGTTGAGTGTATTCCACCAATCATTATTTTAAACATGAAACGAATGTGAGTCGTTAACGAATGGTTATTATTTTTTTTTTTTTTTTTAATTTGCCTGCCTTCCTCCAGTGGTTAAAATTAGATAATCAAATGTTATTATTTCGTTACCGAGTAACGGCGAAAAAGAGTGTTAGCTTCAAGGAAGCAACGATGATTTACTTTGACGGTTTTCAGAAGTTGACTTGATTAGCAGCAGCACAGTCTATGCTTCGTTGGAATTCCTTAACTAATCAGGATTCCAAATTTATAATGGTGAGTGTTAGATCGATAAATTAAAAAAAAAAGAAATCCCAATTTCCCGGATTATAAATGATCAATTTACAGCAAATTCGAGATAAGCAATACTTTTGGGGCTGTCTAGAAATTGGGCAAATTTCATGGCAATCTGCCTTTGGTTTGAGCTCCACCCAAACTACAAATGTGTAACCAACCAACCAACAAATCAACCAACATTTTACAATTCGCTTGAACTTTGGAAATAGCGTGAAATGGCAACAATGTTGTAGCAATGTTTAAAATTACTGTTGCACTTTGTTCTTTGTCCGTGTGGTTATTTATAATACATTTAATTTATTGTCTACTACCGCATTCATTTAGTAGAAACGGGAAATTAATCGTAAATAAATAGGCGCGTTTACGCAGCGACTCGCCTTTGCATTCTCGCAGCTAGAACTCAATCGCGATGGCAAAGGTGACATTGCCATGGTAACAACGCTAAATGGATTAGCTAAATCCGACATCGTTTGAGTAAATAGTTGCAGTCTTATAATCCGTGCCAACGATATAAAGAATTCCTCATGACGAAACAATTTTCCCAAACACTTCTGAAGTCACGTTATTTGCTGTTTTCGTTGCGAGGCGGTAGACATAAAACCGCCGCCATGTTGGAATTTGAGGTGATTTCTAGCTTCTAGCTGCGAGAATGCAAAAGCGAGTCGTTGCATAAACGTGCCCTAACGGTTGCCTAGCAAATAGCTTTCGGCGAGCGGCGAGCTTTCGGCGAGCGGCGAGCTTTCGGTCTCGTTGCATAAACTGACGGACGGCAAATGTCACGCGCATAAACACAGGCCCAAAAGATGTGCGCATTTTGACGTAGGGCGTCACACCCCACAAAACAAGGGCATAAACGAGCCCTGAAAAAGTGACGGAAGTATTTAAAAAATATATACAGTATAACGGTTATTTTACTACAACACATACATTTTGAAATACTGCGATTAACGAAGCACTTACGTTTGCAATAGGTCGTAAGATAAACACTACTGTTTTACGATACAATATACTAACCATTTTATTTTTAAACACGTGTGTCACTGCGTGTGTTTTAAGCACGTGTTTAGCGTAGTAAATTGAATGCTAACGTTTTATTTTAAAAGGGTATACCTCCCAGCGCCATTTTTCTCGATCCACCACATCAAGTACGGCCCCAAAGGTATATTTACTTACCGTTAGTCAATCCCTTGCTAAAAATCCGTTTTAAAATGTGGCGTCTATGAGATGTTTTGTTGAATACTGGGGAACTTTATTTACGTTCGCTTTGCACGCTTACAATGACCTTGAAGTTTTATCTGTGTGTGCAGTACTAATTTCAATCGTTTACTAGTAATTACTATGAGATCAAAAATCTTAAAGACTAAGGCAGTAAAAATTAAAATTAATTATTCCAATAGATCGCCGAAGCAAAATTATAAGACACTAGTCTAGAAAATTATAAATTTTGATTTTAAAATACAAGAATCATTCCGGTTTTTGACGACACAATTAATGCGTTCACGCTGGCTCGTCTATTAGACACAATGCCAACTGAGACAGCAGCTGCGTTCTTCGCTGCGAGGAACGAACCTACTGTCTCGGTTGACCTTGGCTATGGTAAATAGGCGGATGCGATCGGCGCGTGGCTGTTATAAGGCAGGCGGAAGGTTATAGGGCAGGCCGGATGTTGCTTTTAATACTGTTCACGTCCACAAAACTATAAAACTGTTAAATGTTTTTAAAGGTCTCTCGGCCAATGCTGGCAGTAAAAAAAAAAAAGCTTGTGTCTGTTTTTCAGCGACAAACGTCTCGAACGTTTTCCTAGACGGGTCTAAAACGGACGATCTATTTTGGAAAGATATGACATGAAAATAAAACAACTTACTAGTGATAAAATGCCTATGGCTATTGTTCCATCCTTCAAGTTACAGCCGCAGCAACAAGAAGTCAACGCCATCTCTGCGTCGTTTTGTTTCAAACGTTTTTTTTCTCCTGATTTGTGCGTCTGAAATGGCAGGAGTTCGAAATTTCTCCAATTTCCTCTGCAGCTAATCGCAGAGCGATCAGCAAAATGATAACGACAAAAGTAAACTTTCGGTTTCTTCCCACTTGGCTACCAGAAAATCGCCCACGTGATAAAACTGCTGTGATTTCTAAGAACATCAGTAAAGTAACTGAAAAAAAAACACCCAACAAGGAAATAACTTTTTAAATACTCTCTAGCTAGCAACAGTCCTTTTCCGTGCGGATATTCAGAGAAGGGGATGTACTTCCTGTTTGCGTTTTGTGTCGAGGTTTCAGTTAACAGAACGGGACATTTTCTCGACGGAGGAATAAAGCATAAGTTGGGGGCGTAGGGGTTGGGGCCAGCAAATGTTTTTATTTTCTATTTTAATTACAACAAAGCCGTAAGGATGGGAGATTGGGACTCTCGCTTTCTCCAGTACGCTTGGTCATCGTGGCTGAACGGTGAGAGAGCTCAGCCTGGTTGCTGGAGGTTTGCGGATCTGGTCGTAACCTTTGGAAAGGGGACTTTGGCAAAGTCCCCGCCAGGACTGCCGGCCAGGGTGGCGTGAGAGGCTACCATGCTCCTTCAGCGGCTATGGGATGTATTCTGGCAAATTCTGGAAAATCTTTCGGCCCCGACGATGATCGGAGGTTTCCCGGATCGAATCCCCGGGCTGGCACCTCCCTTTACCAGATATTTCTTTTTCTCGAAAAATCTGGTAATGTTCAAAATTGAGCCGGTTCAGCCATACAAGCATTAATTGCTTCGGCTGACTTAAGGCTCGTCAAAATTTGTTTAACGAGCACACACACCAATCACATCAGGAATGTCGTCGACAATTACAGAGTCTCTTAACTTCAGAACCACAGAACGGACACCGGAACGGCAATGAGTAAACCCCTCCATTGAATGATACACATGCTGGAGATTGACAACACTACCATAATTAGTGAGGGCCTGCTCAATAGAGGAATCTGGCAAATCAAGTGGCAACCATTGTAATCTAAGTCGAATTATTCGCTCGTGTAAATCATACACCTTAGCCAGGAAGCCATTGACAAGCAACGAACCAACATTTCTCACCAACTGTTTAGCCTCTGGGTCTGCAAAACTCACTTGGAATACATTGTTCGCTCGGAGCCAACCCACTCCTGTTATTCGTTTCAAGTCTATAATCCTAGCCAGTGCGTCCCGTAAGAACTGCATTAAATATGGCCTTCCAGCTTGCGGGGCCATGATAATGAGCGATTTTCTCAAGGGCATGTCAGACAGAGAAGCACGGTAAAGTTTCTTTAACCAATTCAGGGAACGATCTTCGTCCCCCAATTCATAGTCCTCACTTGGAAACGAGGCATCCCCATCCCCTTCTTGCAAACCAGAATTTGACACCAAAGCATCACGATACGCCGAAGCATCCCGCACATTATACCACAGTTCACAAATTTATTAACGGCTCCTGCACCAACGGTACTAACATTACCCAAATTCTCATTATCCCTGATATACACACCGTCCGAAACAATACCACGAGTCGCTTTGTCGACCTCACCATTGTTGGATTCCATCGGAGCTAAGCCTCGTCCTTCCTCCACCACTTTACCCCCAACTACCCCATAAAGTTTCAAATCATCCTCGTCCAAATCCAGTTCCTCCGCGTGCAATCTCACCACTCAATACTTATCATAGAGATTGGTCAGTCCATGATCAATCTCCAATTGCGTCAGAAGACCCTTCCCTCTCATACGTCGTGGCGCAAACAATCCAGTTTGGGCTCGTACTCCCAAAAAGTAAATCAAATCAAATAGGAATCTGCAGCAAACCCTCGGGCTAGGCTCTCGAGATTATTAATTGTTATTTCCTCGATCGCTTAAAAAAACAACTTGTCAAAGTTCATTGTTGCAATAAGAGGACAATAGCTACTTGTCTTTCACAGCTTCGAGGTTAACGCATTGTTATGAATTGTTGAAGCATTGTTTGAAATTGGAGCAACAAGCGGGAGCCAATTGTCCCTCTCACCGTCATAGGGAAGATAACCCAGTTTGGGTTCGTACTACCTGAAAACAAACAATATTAGGCTGCTAAAAATTAATCAAGGGGTTCTCGGAAGTGGTACTAAAAAAAAATTTGACGCGAGCAAGCGGTGGTTTTTTTTTTTTTTTTTTAAGTTTTATTCGTGATTTTTCAGATGCGGGTACGGTTTTTTTTTTTTTTTTAACCAAACAAAACAAAACCAGTAGCTCACGTTTTTTTTTTGGAGTACAATATCTGTGTTTTAATTTCAGGGTGAGCGTACAACAAAAGCCGCACATTTGATTAAAAGTCGTTCTTCAGACCCAAGTTTTTAGTTGTGACGTACCTCTGAACGACCACACGCCATGGCTGTTTGCTGTGACATGCATATCACGTGACTGGGCTAGTCCAATCAGAAGGCCAAACAGCCGATGTTCTCGTTCGTCATTGGCTAACTCGTGGTGACGTCACGGCAAACCGCCATTGCGCATGGATTAAGATTTGTTTCCAGGCGATCATGTGAATGGAGGAAAGGGCTGATGTGGCCATCGGCTCCAGGAAATGATTGATTAAAAGTGCTGATGCGTGATCGGAATTTATTTATTTTTTTTAGAAAATGTAATAAAAAAACGTTTCATGCGCTGAGAAAAAATACCTGCGTGCGCTCCCGAGAACCACTTAATTAACTTTTAACGGCCTAACAACAACAACAACAACAAGTAGGAAAACACGTATGCAAACACAGTTGCCACCCTGGCAGCATTTATTCTTACAAGTACGAATTCAGGACCGGCGCTAGTGTTCTGTTGCCCAGGTGTGACAAAAAAAATTCCACCCCCCCCCCCCCCAAAAAAAAATGACTCTTTTTACCGTCACGTGTTTGATTCCGTAATGGTCATGCCTACATCAATTTTTTTTTGCTTTCAATCGAGCCCAACTTTATATGACAGACGTTTAGTCACACTTTCTGGCCAGATCACGCTCAATCGAGAGCAATGCTAAACCACTCAGTCTTTCTTGCTTCATAGTGGTGAGGAGATAGTTTTTGATTCGATATAGTCGAGTAATCACTAACTGAATTACAATCTATAATTTTTGTTTTACGAAAAGTTCGCCCCCCTCTTCGATTCGCCCTGGTGCATCGCAGCCTTCGCACCCCCCTTTCTGCCGGCCCTGAGTACGATATGGAAACTATCAACCGTTAACCGAATTAACATTGGTAACGAAATTAATTTTTTTCAGCTGAATTCAACATTTTAAAATGCACGTACGAGGAAAAACAAAAAAAAAATTTGTTTTTCGTTAACGGTCCCTAAAGGAACTATCGTTTCGATATTTCGAGCTTTGCATAAATTTGTAAAACCAGTGGCGTAACTAGTGGGGGGGGGGGGGGCCAAAGGGGCGATTCGCCCCCCCGGTGGGATTTTGAAAGCTTATTCGGCAAATTGGCCAAGTCACTTGGTCCATAGCTGAAAAATTATTTACCGTCAGATGGCTGCATTTTAAGGTCAAAGACGCAACTTTCATCTTAGCTAATTTATACTTCTACTGTTTCTCCTTTAAATCATAAATGGAGAAATGGAGAAATACAAATGGAGAAATACGAAAATCAATAAAGATAAAACAGTAGGAATTACTAACTCCATATTTTGCTTAAAATTCCCAACAAAGTATCAGTGTTTAAAAAATAAGTATCTAGTATGAAAAACTGAAAGATTTACATTACAGTTTTTTTTTTTTACGCGTATAATGCATCAGCAAAGCTGGTTTTATAAAAATGCTACAAGGCCAGATAATGCCGGAAAATAGCAAAAATGCATCAGCTTCCGGGGCTCTTATTCGGTTCTCCCTCCACACCATGCGGCTAAATGCCTAGTGTTGCCTCCTCAGTACAAAACCCTAGTTACGCCACTGTGTAAAATGGCATCACATCATGACGGGAGACCAACTCCCAGTGTAGAGAAAAACAGGAAATGGCCCCACGGTCCAAATGCATGTCTTCATTTTTAAGAAGCTAAGCGAAATCCTCGTTGTTGGGTGAAGGGGAAATTTCTCGTTTCTCTTGTTGGCGGAAGGAGCCCAACGGAATCGGCAATATTTTTTTGCGAGGGTACTAATGATGAAGAACGTCAATGACAATAATACTGTGGATCGCTGGTTCGAAGGGTAACGTGATTTAAACACTGAAGGGTTACAAGCCAGGTATTACTAATTCTGTGATACATCAAAGTGCAGAAAAGCCTGCCTGAAGCAATGGGCTCTATCAAAAACAAAAATACAAGATATAATAAAAATTCTAAACATGAAATACAAAGCCTAGAAGCCAAACAAACAGTACACCACTGCAACTGCGCTAGTTACCGCAAGCTACAGATATTATCCACTTAGAGTGACGGAAGTTGCCAGTCCTCCATTTCCATGTTGGCCTTGGGCAGAGCTTACCTCCTGGCGCCGTTCCACGATGGGCCTTGGTTCGTTGGGACATGGGACGCTCTTATTTTCATCCCCCTCGTCCTAGCGTTTATCAACTTGACCCCTTAGGCTTGTCTTTCGTCCGATGTCCTTGTGTCCTCAAGTTCGTTTAGTGCTGGCGCTTTTCCCTTTACACTGGGGCTCTGGGGGCGACTTTAGTGGAATATTGTGGCCTCTTTCATTATATAAGAATTTGTTATGCAACGTAATGTAATGTAAAATATTATATATAAAATTACGTGAAAGGCTTACCACGCATGCGTGAACCTAAATTCTCGTGGTACGATTTCCTTTGGTTTTTCTTCTCTTCTCTACTTTTGCTCGACCAACGCTGACCGATTTAGGGTCTGCTCTTCTGGCCCTATGCAGGTCGGGCCTATTTAAATTTAGGACTACTATAATCAAGGAAAGTCCAAAAGGTTTTTAGGCGAACATTCCATAACATCAACCACCGAAATGCTGTAATTCGTGGCAAGCCTTCTAACTTCCTTCTTCTACACATGCCATAGAAGTAAACCCCAGATGTCAACTGATTTCCAGCATGGAAGTATTTATTTCTGTTTCTACCAATTTAACCAGAAGTCCGATACCATTCGAGCGTAATACGAAATCCAACTTCTAGTCGCACTACTCTTTGTTCCAAAATGAATAACGAATTAAATTGTTCCCGAAAGCTTTCTTGGTTGCAGCAATAAATCCACGGACTGCGGCCTCGGAAGTACTGTTGCAGCATCGGGTGCATTATTGGCAACCGGTAAGAGACTGCCGCAGGGTCAAGCGGCTGTAAAGTGACACAACTCCCTTATATGTATAAAGGCTTAACGCTCGGTTTCACGTAACATGCATGTCGCGTCGTCCAAAAACTGGCGCGAGGCGTGCTGAAAACACGAATAACGAAGTACGAACTATGCCACATCATAGCATTGGTTAGTGTTAGCAAGATGCACAAGAACGTGGTAATCTTCTCATTATTAGATTTCCCGGTGTTGCAGCACTAAATGTACTTATTTTACGATAACGGTGACAGTACTAGAATTCTTCGGACGATTTACTGCTACGTCAAACGATCGTTTAATACATTTTTTTATGAGAATAGAAAATGACGTAGTGTATATACAATGCAATACAATACAGTACAATACAATACAATTCAATACAATACATACGTATCTTGGCTCTTCTTTTGGTTGAAATTCATGAAATTAAACCTCCAAAGTTTTGGTTTTAACGTCGAGTGAACTAAAAGATATGTAGCATGAAGCCATTGTTGTTAAACTTTAACAATTCAGTGTCAATACAGTGTTTTAAGTTAAAATTCGTGTATCACGGTCACGCGTTAAGAGTGTCTTTCACAGTTCAGTCCGCATGCTTGAGCAGTTCTTTTTTGGCGTGTTCACAGCACGACTGGTGGCAGAATCGGAGGCTAAGTGGACGACGCGTCGAATTTCTATTGCCAAGCCTTATAACATGTAAGGATGCCTTGTAAGTGAGTTACACGAAAAGGGTATTTTGAGAGAATGGCAGATACGGTCAGGTATCATTCCGGATGGACTAGATGAGGTGGTTAGCGAAGGGGGGGGAGGAGGGACAATTCCGAGCTTTTTGCATATTGCTTTTCCATTGGCTGTTGATTTTGCTGCCTCCACTTACGTCACAATGCAGCTCAACAGCTTACACACTTGCGCACAAGTCAAATCGGAAAGCCTCCAGTGTGCGTGCTTCCAGTGACGTCACGTAATGAGCTGGTGACTGACCAACCTTCCTATATACTAATGTTCCATCGATCTTTAGTTGCATTTCCATTTACCTTTTTTGGTAGGCACCTGTCGAGCAATGGATGCATATAAGTTTCTGTCAATGAGTGTTTGCTTGTGGTCGCAGGGTGTTTCCCTTCGACTTATGTGGCCGCGCTGCTTGTAGAAGGTGAAGACATCCCAGTTCGACTTTGTGCTACTTAGTTATTAGTGGAACTTTGCCTGTGTGGTCTGAAGTGTGGTGCTGATGATCTAGTAGGTTAAACGCTTGTTTACTACCACTTGCTTGGCCCATTCGCGTGGGCTAGTTTAGATTCTGCAGATCTGGTAGTCACCCCGCTCTTGGAGTCGTTACTTAGTCACTTCCCGGTCCCCAACGTTGTGTCCTCGCCATACCCATGAGCGTGGTGTTAGGGCCTCCAACGCATCTTTGGCCATCGGTCTCGACTATCCAGTCTGCAGTGGAAGTCTACTGTGATGTCTCTTTCCATCGAGACAGCTGGGAAGGTGAATTTGGTGTATTTGTCATATATCTGAAATTAAGCTTGTGTCGCTGTCTTCCATGGGCAGTAGCGATTTTGGTATGTGTCATTTCTGTAGCATTGACGTTTGCCTGGATTTGTGCTTACCCAACTAAGTTAGTCTCTCTGACTCTTCCTCCAACATCCAGTTTCTCAAAGGATCCTTTGAGCAGTCTGCCACCTGTCGGCTCTGGGGATTGGGTGGAAGTTGTTTCAGGCGGAACGTTTCAGTAAGGTTTGGTTGTCCTGGGTTCCTGGTGATAGCGAGGTACGAGCGAATGAGACTGCAAATGGGTTGGCTGCAGAAGGGCATTCCTCTCGGCCTCATTCAGTCTGTCCCGCTTGTTTCATATGACGTGCGTCCAGTGATCTTGCGGTGGTCTCTCGGCTGCTGGGCTGCAGAACGGAGCAGAGGTGTCAACGGCCGATCTCTGCATTCCGTGCATCCCTCGGTTACGTCCCCCAGGGCACTTGGATCCTTATCGCAGAGTAGTTCTGGCACCTTGCCCAGGCTCCAGGCAGGTAACTCTTTTCTATGGGCGCACACCTTTCAGCTAAGTGTTCCTTGTACTGTGAGTGTGGGGCTTTGAAGGGTCTGTTCAGCATTTTCTGTTTTATTGTCTATAGCTTCCTGTTATTCAGCTAATTAGTAAATGGTATTATTATGAATTTTGGTTTTACTTGCATCTTGTTCTTGTGTCTTTCTATGATATCCAATTTCATTGTATTTAGTTTCAGGATTGAGTATTGGTGATTTAATATTTATTAGGTTCACAAATTAAAAGATAAAGAGTTTATTTTAAATTAATAATGAATTGTTAGCAATAAATTATAGCTGGGTTATTTAATAGTTATAGTAAGCTAGGTTTACAATTCTAGTTGTAGTATTTTAATTAGTTGTGTAAACTATTGCCTTCCTTTGTTGGGGGTGGGAGTAAATTTAGTGTCCTCACTCTCATCGGTATCATATATAGCTGCATTACCTAATTACTATATTGATTCAACTACCTGATGTATTGTGGCTTTCCACGGAAGGGTAGTCAGAATGGCATTGACAATCACCCAATCCAATTGCCGAATTCTGGTCTTTGATCTATCTAATTAGAAATATGTAGGCTAGGTAACCATGTATTTATCTAATTAGAAATATGTAACCATCACCACCTCAGTCATAATACTTGTAGATTGGAAATGCAATTCTTGTAAATTGGAACTGCAGTGCTTGATAATTGGAACTACAGTTCGATGACAGAACCGCAGTTTCTTTGACGGAGTGCAGTTTTCAACTTAAGTTCTTGTAGACTGGAACTGTAGTTTCATTACAGAACTGCAGTTTTCGGGGAAACTTGAGCTTTGAAGTGCAGTTCTTGTAGATTGGAACTGCATTTTCTGCAATAAAGTGCGGTTTTCCATTACCATTCTTGTAGATTGTAACTGCAGTTACATGCAGTTTTTGTGAAAACTGCCGTTATCAAGTGCAGTTATTGTAGATATAAACTGTTTCATTACGGAACTGCATACCGTAGTTTCTGTGTCTAAATACAGGCTTCAAAACTAGTTAATTGTCTTTAACAAATACTGTTTAATATAATAACAGTTTTCAATTGCAGTTCTTGTAGATGGCAATTTCTGAGTTGAATACAGTCTTCAAGTGCTGTTGTAGACTGAAAATGCAGTTTAATGAAATTATAGTGTTTATTTGAAATTACTGAGGATGACAACTTCAGTTACAAAGAGCAGAAACTATATGAAGGTACCGATTCTGTCAGTGGTTTTACTGATCAACCATGCTGCAGTGGTGCCTGTCTCACCTTCACTTAATCAAGTTCTGCTAATCGACTTTGATAAACAATTGCTAACCACGATTGTACGCTCGTCACTTCTATTGCAACTCACGAAATGCCAACTGAAAACTAGAATTTAACATCGAAATTCATTAAGAAACTGACTTACAATTGCCGATTTTTACTTTCACAACTTACGTTTTTCCAACAACTAATTAGCTGCAATTCCAATCCACAGACAACTGAATGTTAAAATTACCGTCTTTTTAAATATGTTTTACTGTTAATAATTACAATATTTAATTGATCTAATTAACTGATTTATCTATGTAAAGAGTAGCTTATAAATAATACTGTCTCAGATATAAAATCCTAAAACCATACTTATTAACTTTAACAAATGAGTATGTGCATAAGGTTGATTCATCCATGTCAGGGGTACCATAAAGAGTAGCTAAAGTGTCCGCGGCCTATCTTGAGTTCAACGCAGAACAAACACAGATAATCGAGTGTACGCTTTTGGTAGCAGAGTGCCTTGTTGATATCCAAGATGGTTACAGAAACAGTGGCGGCCGTCGGATAAAGCCGCCTCCTCCAGGAAGACGTAGCCGCTCAAAAAATACTGCAGGACTCAGGACGCCGCGTACACAATAGGGTAGATAACGTAAAAGTAGTTGCTAGTCCATAATTTTTATTCATCAAAGTCAAATTGGTAGGGAAAGGAGTGATGAATAATGTAATATGAGTTCCATTTTATAACTATTGTTCCATGAAGTGCAATTTTTGTGTAGAACTGCAGTTCAAAAGTGCAGGTTTATGTAACATAAACTGCAGTTCTCAATTACTAAATAAATACATACAAATCGCTGGAAATAATACTAAGGAAAATCGGAAACAAGCCAACCGCGAAAAACATACACTAGAGATAACGTAGGTCAGTAAGCCACCTTTAAACGTAAGTGCATAGGTGGCTTACTGAACTACGTTATTTCTAGTATGTTTTTCGCTGTTGGCTTGTTTCCGGTTTTTCCTTAGTTCTCAATTACCGCAGTTTTCCAACAAATTGCAGTTTCTGACAATTTGGAAAAGTACAGTTTCAATGGTAAAGTGCAGAAATTAAGAACTGCGGTTTGTGTTCCATAAAATTGCAGTTTGGAATTGCACTTTTTTTTTTAGTCTAAATCTGCAGTACTTTTTCGGCAAGTGAAATCTTAATGTGCGTTTCGCAGCGCAAGAGATTGAACAAAGAACATTACCTTTAATATTCATCTCGTCTTGTGTCGTTTACTGTGGTATGCACACGTGACTATAAAGCTACCCAACCGCCGGCCGAGCAGCAATTGCTAGATATTCAATCCCTTACGCTACGACACATTATGAATACGTGAAGCTGTTCAGGAAAGCATGCTTCTCGAGGGGGCAGCTTCGAGTCCGCTTTGAGCATTATTCATTTTCGCCAGCATGAACATGAACATGGCTGTTAGGGCTCGTTTACGCAACGAGACCTTCTCGCTCGCCGAAAGCTATTTGCTAGACAACCGTTATTTATTTACGATTAATTTCCCGTTTCTATTAAATGAATGCGGTAATAGACAACAAATTAAATGTATTATAAATAACAACACGGATGAATAACAAAAGTGCTACAGTCATTTTAAACATTGCTACAACATTGTTGCCATTTCACGCTATTTCCAAAATTTGCTCTTCTCGCTGAAAAAACAGCTTCTAGCAGTGATCAAACGACGGTAGAATAAATAGCAACTCGCAGCGAGAATTCAAAATCCAACATGGCGTCCATTTCGTAGTTATCGAATCGAAGATAAACCTTCGAATGCTGGTATTCAGGAATCTGTCCGTCGTCTTGTACTGCAGTAAAAATTGTTTTCTTGTTGTCATAAATCGACGCTGTCATGTTGCAAGCATCGTACGTCGTGTCGCGAGACACGAGGATAAAATTTGCGTCCGTGTTGTTGCCATGGTTACTACGTATAGACAACTTGAAAGCCGCATTCTCCGACAACGGCGAGAAGCAGTCAGCAGATTTAGTATTGACTAGTAAGAAACTAGTAAGCGAGAAAATTGTCCTTGCGTAAACGCGCCCTTAGAATACTATAATAGACGCGATCATCAGAAAGTTGGGATCATTAGCCGTGAAGGGGTGGAGGGTCATTTGAGTCACATGATGCGCTGATGTTTCCGCCAGCATGAATATGAAGAGGGATGTGCACACACGGGGGGGGGGGGGGGGCGGAAGGGCGAAGCGGGCCGGGAGGGGGCGCCAGCCCTTGCCGTTATGGCAAAGTGCCATCTTTCTGAAAAAAAAAGTGGCCGACATTTTTGGATTGGTAGTGTAATAAAGGCAAAAAAATAGGCAAAAAAAGACAATAACTACTAAAAAAAAAAGTGGTACCAAAGAGGGGCAGAAAAGGTTTAAATCCCAAAAAGGGTAGAAATGAGAGATAAAATGTGAAGAAAAAATCGCCACAAAAAAAAAGTCCTTAGAAAAACGTAAGTTGCCCCTGCCCTCTCGGGGCCTGTGCACGTCCCTGAATATGAACATGGAAGAGTATATATATAATGGAAGTGATCGTTAGGAAAGAGGGATCATAAGCAGTGGGGGGGTGGAAGGATTGGAGTGCGGCTGATTGAGTGAGCGAAGCCAGTGTGTGCAACTGAAGAAACTAAATTCGGCCGAACATGGACATACATGAGCAACCATGCCTAACCAGTGTTGCAAAGCGTGCATTCAACACCATTCGGCAAGTTAAGGTTGTAAATCGGAGAAGATTTTACTAGCTAAAACTTGTGGCGGATGCTAACAAATGAAAGATAAAAATCATGCAATTTTAGGCCTAAGAAATCCGTTCGCACAGCATTAATTTGACTAAAAACGTTACTTTTTCTTACCGCAAGTGCCCCATTGCAGCTAGCTGAACGACTAGCTTCAGATGCGAGCTCCGTAGGGAATGTGGCGTTACTGCTTCCGCTCTATAGTTTGTGCCCGTTTAACTTGGTGCATCAGTTTAGTCAAGTGTCGCTGAAAATCTTAAGGATTTATTGGAGGTGGAAGCAAGTAGGCTGTGAGTTGGCTTTCGTTTGTCAGGCTTTGACATCACATTTTTTTGGAAAGTATGTGGGTGTGGGGGAGGGGGATTATCACTATTAAACTGTGCAATGTACCATGAAGTTTGTAAGCAGTCATGAACGGAAAGGTGAGTGTTCTTTGTATGAGGTAATTATTTTTGTGTGGTTCATAAGACAGGTTGGTAGAGACACCAACACTTTTTCGGCATTAAGCAACTTATTCCCAGTCCACAAATTATTTACTACCCTCATCAGAGAAATCCACTTTGTGGTTCTTTCGACTCCGCATTTCGGGAGAAAAAGGCAGTAGTTCAGAATCAGGTTGGAAATCATCATAGCGAAGTAGACTGTTCGAGTAATACGTTTGGTGGTAGGTTGTCCTTTGGGCTGTCATGCAAGTTGACGACACTTGGTAAAAGACCTGTCGAGGAGCATGGGTAGACATCCTGACAGATGGGTTGTTCTGTAATGGTGAAAACATCCTCAGCTGGCGTTGGAGACTAGAAAAACGGGAAAAAAAAAACAAGTTGCTGTCGGTTTAACATAGAATCTACCCCAAAATAAAACTTGTTAAGGATCCCCGCCAAGCTTTTCGGCCGTGTGAAATCGTGATATCAAACGCCACGCTCTTTCGCTAAGCTAATCCCACCGAGTAATAGTTCGAAGGTTAAATGCAAAATTGCTTACTGCGCAGTTTTCAATTATTTCAGTTAACGTTTAGATTAGCTTGGCAAAAGAGCTACATGGCCGAAAAGCTTGGTGGGAATCCTTAACAAGTTTTGTTTTGGGGTAAATATCAGATATTTTTGGTCCAAATTGATGAAATCCATTTTTTCTTAGCAATTATGAGATAAAAACACCAATCTAGTTTTCTGGTCCAGTTTTTTTTTTGCTTTCGTTAGATTTTGAGGACAGCAGTTATCTTTTTTCAAATAATTAGGATTTCTTATAGCCTAGTACTGAAGTATCTCCTTGCAAACGCACGGATTTATTTAATGTTCAGTTTTCCATTATTGCATAATAACAATGTTTAAAATAATGTAAAACAATCAATTTGGTCGTTTGGAGCTCCCTAATCACTGAACCACTTGACCAATTAGATAGAAAGGTCCATATGAAAAGCGCACTTCTACATGTGAGCAATACCTGTAAAATGAGCTAAGAACCAGCTTTATTCACCGCATGGCAGAATTTATTTTCGTGATACAAAAAAAAAGCATTAGTAGTACGTAGTAAGTAATTACGCAAATATCAACGTTATTCACGTCGTTTTTTAAACAACAAAACGGTAAGCTGTGTCATTAATAGTGACTTTTATGTTGTCAGGTGGCCTAAGCCTCCCGATCAGACAAGTTTCTGCCTTTTCTGTCGCATAGTTATTTATCCTCACATGCCTGGGAAACATCCAAACTGCCTTAGCTGTAAAGATACAACGTGTCTAGTGGTCGCCATTTTCATAATACTATATATTTTATCTGGATGTTATCGTTTATCTTGGCGGGCAACACACTAGCGTGTGTCTTGATTATTAAACAGTAGCGAAAATGTAAATCAGGTAACGGTAAAAAAAAAAACTTAACGAGATTTCTTTCGTACCTCCCCGCTCCACCCCCCACCCCCCACCCCCCACCAACACTACATCCAACGTTTGGAGTAACAATAAGAGGGGCTTGTGGAGCACAACATCCCTTCCTGATAAGGAGTGCATAGAGAGTACTATAATGAAGGATAAAAGCACCTAAATGTGATTTGAATGAATAAAAAGCCTGCAAGGTGCAACATGTATAGAGCAGCGTCAGGTGACGTCATATTGGCTACGAGACACCGTTTGGAGGTAATAGCTACAAGGTGCACTAGATTAAAATGTAAGGGAAAACAACGGCATTTCTAGTCAAGACAGTGCTTTGAGAGCGGATTACTTAGGCATATAAAAACGTTGTTTTCTCCAACAACAAAAATCGAGCGTTATAAGCTTAAAAAATCCAGTCTAAAAACATTGGCTTCAGTAAGACGATCTTCCTTACTCCCTCCAGTGCTCCTTGCAGCTAACCCATTAAGGCTCCAACATAGAGTTATACACAATAATACTACGTCGTGTCACTGCCCTATACAATATTTCGCAACGTTTCGGGTCTGTGTGCGACCCTTTATCAAGCGTAAATAAAAATAGAAAATTTTTCGGAGTAGAAACTCAAGTCTTATTTAAAAAAATATACCCAGGAAACAAATCCAACCAACACCAACGAAACACAAAGCACCACAAGGACCCAAGACCGGTTTGAAAAACGGGCAATAGGAACACCCACAACCACATGGTGGAGTATATTTCGAACCTACACAAACTTGTAATTAATGATTTTTTCCCGCTAGGGTTGAGTGGTGTATATAAACCACTTGGCTTCCCTCCCTGTCCACAGACGGCCTGTATAGGCAGGGAGGCTGTGGGTGTTCCTATTGCCCGGTTTTCAAACCGGTCTTAGGTCCTTGTGGTGCTTTTTGTTTCGTTGGTGTTGGTTGGGTTTTGTTTCCTGTGTATATTTTTTAACTAGAGGAAGCCCGTGCTATGCACGGGGCTGGTCACATTTCCCGGGACATTTTCCCGGGACATTTTCCCGGGACATTTTTCCGGCACTCTTCCCGACGACTTGTCATATTGATCGATCACTCATGCCTGGCTCCTGTTTGGCTGCAGGTAGAATAGGAGAGCGCATTTTCAATGCGGGCGCGAGGAGGGGAGAAGTGATTGTTCGGCCCGACGACTTGTCAGATTGAACCTTTATTGAGTTGATCGACCACTCATGCCTGGCTCCTTTTTGGCTGCAGGTAGAGTGGGAGAGCACATTTTCAATGCGGGCGCGAGGAGGGGAGAAGTGGTTTTCCTTTTAGTTTTCCTTTAAGCCGGCCTCCGGCAATATTATATAGATATGACTTGAGTTTGTACTCCAAAATAAAAAAAAAAAAATAATTACGTTTGATAAAGGGTCGCATACAGACCCCGAAACGTTGCGAAATATTGTATACCTGTTGCACCTTACAGGATTTTTTATAGAATACTAGGCGTGCATTTGAGTCCTGACGATCAGTTACAACCCTGCATGGTGCCAGCTCTTGCTGCGTTTCGTTGGGATCAACTTAAAATACGCAGTTGTTTTTATTTACAACTGTAAAACTCCCAGTCCTCCATTGGCGTAAATACTAAGGGTTCAGAGAGTCAACTTTATGCCAGTGGAGGAGTGGGCTTCTCGATAAAAGCATTATGTCTGTGATCTGAGAACCCGTTTGTGCTGCGAATTCAAATCTGAGTCATGCCACTCCGATAAAACTTAAGTACGTAAGGGTGGCTGACTACTTACTAAATCCGTTCTAGTGCATGATTTTCGCTGTTCGGCTTGTTTGCCTTTTTCTTTTACTAAAAGTGTACTGTTACCAGAAAACGTAATACAATGGCTTAGTCTATGTTGATCATTGGTGACTGGTCAAGTCTATGATTAGGTCATATAGTTTTATTTTTTGTTGAATTTTTTCGTGTGCTGTTTCACTAAATAAGAACCAAAAAATGGTGCTTTACTGTACTGATATTCGTTTAGGGAAGTTAGTAGTATAATATTAGCAGTTTTCGTTCTAGCCAAATCTAGGAGAAAATGCGGGAAGGCGGGGGGGGGGGGGGGGGGCAAACTTTTTTAGTGGGTTGCCATTTTCAAGCTGGCCACACCTGGACAATGAAGTCACCACGCCGCTGCTTGATACGCCATTCCGCAGTTGTAGCGTAGTATGCCTGCACTACACAAAATAAGTATATCTGGAACACAAAAAGGCACACATTGCAATAACGAGCTACATAGGTTAGAAACAACGAGCCTCTTTCAGCGGTTATAGGGTGCATTCTGGAAAATTCTGGATATTATCATGGCCCCCTGCAAAGACCGGAGCAGTCGCAGAAAATCCTATGGGGCCCCCCCCCCCTGTGAAGATCGTAGGATTCCCGTACAATATCTCAACCCCCTGTGAAGATCGGAGGATTCCCGGACATTATATAAACCCTCTATGAAAATTGGAGGATTCCCAAACATTATCTCGGTCCTCTGTAAAGATCTGAAAATTCCCGGACAATATTTTGGCCCCCTGTGGAGATCGGAGGATACCCGGTTCGATTTCGTTCTTTCCCTCCCCTTACCAGGCTTCTTTCTCTTGCTAAAACGTCTAGTAAGGTGTCGCGAACCCCTGTAAAGATCTGAAAATTCCCGGACATCATTTTGGCCTCCTGTGAAGATCGAGGATACCCCGATCGTCTTCCGTGCTTTCCCTCCCCTTACCAGGCTTCTTTCTCTTGCTAAAACGTCTAGTAAGGTGTCGCGAACCCCTGTAAAGATCTGAAAATTCCCGGACATCACTTTGGCCTCCTGTGAAGATCGAGGATACCCCGATCGTCTTTCGTGCTTTCCCTCCCCTTACCAGGCTTCTTTCTCTTGCTAAAACG
>JAHWFP010160533.1:0-41652 GCA_023313725.1 Lithobius niger | reverse complement strand
TGTTTAATGTCATTGTTTAAGTGTTGTTTGAATGCAATTTGTTGTTGTGTTCGGAAACGGCCTTGAAGACTTGGATGGCCGGCAATAAAGTAAAGCTTGCATATTTAAAGGGATATACCTCCCAGCGCCATTTTTCTCGATCCTCCACATCAAGTACGGCCCCAAAGGTCTATTTCCTTACCGTTAGTCTTTCCTTTGCTAAAAATCCTTTTTAAAATGTGGCGTCTAGGAGGTTTTCTGTTGAATATAATGGAACTTTATTTACTAACGACCGTCACTAAATCATGCATTGCGCGTGTACAATGCTCATGACGTTTCATCTCTGTGTGTACATCTACTAATTTTCTAATAATTACTATGAGATCTAAAGTCTAATAGACTAATGCGGTAAAAATTAAAATTAATTATTCCAATAGATCGCTGAAGCAAAATTATAAGACACTAGCCTAGAAAATTATAAATTGTGATTTTAAAATGCGAGAATCATTCCGGTTTGTGACGACACAATCAATGGGTCCACGTTGGCTGGACTATTAGGCGCAATGCCAATTGAGACAGTATCTACGTTTTCGTTGCGAGGAACGAAGCTACCGTCTCAGTTGACCTTAGCTGTGGTAAATACGCGGATGTCATCGTCGCGTGGGTGTTGTGAGGCAGGCGGAAGGTTGTAAGGCAGGCGGTATGTTGCTTTAATGTTTACTAGTGCGCCTGTACTGCGTCAACAGGAATCTCACTGTGATTGACTGAAAACGTTCAGTGGCGCTGCCACGAATTTTATCTGGAATGGGCAAAGGAAATTGGAAATCAAATTTGGAATGAGAAATTCAGTTAAGGGGTTCAGAAAGGAGGTGGGGTTGCTGTCTGTCAGTTCCTTGGAGCCATATAAAACATTTAATTTTCATCATTCTACTGCATTTGAAAAGTTCAAAACGACAATTTTTCTGTATTTTCTAACTGCCCCTTATTTGTTTACTTTTTCAAATTTTACTTTTAACTTCGGGTTGAGGGGGGGGGGAGGCGGGAGGGAGAAAGTGTCCCCATATGATCCCCCCACCCCCAACCCCCTCTGGGTGCGTCACTGTTGTTGTCCAAAGCATCAACACGTTTCCCTTTACTGGTGTTGAACTGTAGCACTTGCGGCATTTTTAAAACTTGATTATTCAGCTGTTCATTATACTGGTTATCCTTCTGTTTTTTAAACTTTCTTCAGGTAGAAGTGAAAAGTGAACTCGTTCATCTAGTTGAGTAGGCAGTCTAAGTCATAAAAAAAACAAGCCCACAAAAGAGCAAAACGATTTCACCAAAGAAATGAAATTTCCATTTATTCGTACACCACATCGGCAATTCCCTCGCCGTTCCCATTCTGCGAGGCTGATGGCTCGAAACCCAGCTTTTGATCTTTTCGAACCAATCACCCATCGATCGATAGTGACATTGGAACCGCGAGGAATCCAGCTTCCTTTCCCCCGAACCGTATGTTCCCTCTTTCATTCGCGTCCGTCTCGTGATGTATCGTCCTTCGGGTTTTGGTGATGTCGCAAAGATGGCCCAGTGCCCGTGAATCTTCTCCCTCGCCTACTCCCTCGGTGTTTCATGGCTGTCTGATAGGAGCTTCCGTAGATATGACTGGCGAACGAAGCACTCTACGGAAGGCTGAGAGGACCACGACTAAAAGCCCCCACGATTCTCCTGGGTTGACGACTTGGCCCGGAATGGGACTTCTTGCTGGGATCCGACCAGGAAGAAAGATGGTACATCAGTGAGGGACATTATTGATGGAGAATGGCGAGTCGACCTGTGACGAAACGATGACTGAAGAGAAATGTAGTAAACATTAGGTAAATACATAAAAAAAAAATCGCAAGGTAAAAGGTGTGATACAAGAATTAGTTTTTATTATTATTACCTTCTTTGAATTTCGTCATAGCTCCGTTTAAACTTTACCTGCGGTACTATAGTCTTGCATTTGGTTGAAGTTGCGTAATTAACCATTCACAAATCTCTGGATATAGTAAAGGAAACAAAAATACCTAAGACTCGATAAGCTTTTATTACAGGGTGGATTGACTTAAATCAAGCCGATTAAATCAAATTATTTTTATTATTAATAATCAAGTTTTAAATCAGTAATTTTACACTTTCTCCAAATATTTTTATTATATACACCCTATAACATTTCCATCTTTGTTGTGGTTATCGTCTTTTTAATCTCTTTGACCCATTATCTGTGTCTATCTACAGACTTGTTTGTATTTCCGGTTATTGCCTTCTACTGTAGTTAACCATATTTATTATTATGCCACGGCTGTGACGTCACTCTAACTCAACACCATGCTATATTTCAATAGGTTAAATCCCGTTAAGCGTGACCGGAAGTGTGCGTCATCGCAGAAATGTATGGGTTATCAAGTTATACCACACTTTTTCCGATAACCCACACTTTTGACACTTTTGAACACAATAATGACCAAATACAGCGTCCAAAATCGTAAAGCAATAAAAACGTACAAAAACAATTACTTACCTTGCCGGAATGTCCCGAATGAAATCCTCCTACCCCTGCTGCCTCACACATGTCTGGCCCACATCAAAGTATATTCACGCCAACATTCTGTTCCGAAAACCTGAGCTTACCAGCCAAAGGATGCGTCCGTCTAACTCCCACCCTCCACAAACTAAAATGGCATGACCTTTATTCATACCAATATACTTATTACCGTCCTGTTTCCGAATAAATCCTGACCACAGCCCGTAATGAGCGTAAATACAAACCGTCAGTATATTGGTCCAAACATCCAAAAGACTCAAAAGAGCATGGGTACGCTGAATCGTTTGCGAATTTGCTGGCACGTTTTAACTTACCACGATTTAAGTTCAAGTACTTTACAAAACGGCATTATCAGAACTTATTATAAATGGCATTATTAGAAATTAAAAGTAATGAATGTATGATAGTTTATTGCGTAATGACTCGAAGTTTGTTTTGTCAAACTTGTATGAGTCCACAATATTCAACAAATACAATCTTAAATATTATGGTAATATATATAATATATCGTAATAGTTATGGGTGAGAAAGTCACGGTTACCAAGTATTATACCACGGCTGCGATGATTGGCCCGAGACTGGGCGCGCGAGATGGGTTTGCCCACTGGAGGGCCAATTATCGCAGCCGAGGTATAATACTTGGTAACCGTGACTTTCTCACCAATAACTAATTTATACCATGGTTGGGATGTCAAGCCAACTCGTATTTAATTAAAACGTTTTTGTATTATTTATTTTGTTTTCTCGAAAATTGTTTCAAGAAATACGGTAATAAGTATATCGATGTTAATGAAGGTCATTCTTTTAGTTTGTGGAGGGGGAAGGTGGGGGTTATACGGGCGTGTCCTTTGGTTGGTAAGCTCAAGTTTTACAATATCAGAGTTTTTGTACTTTTAGCATCGTAGCAGTTGCTGTGCAGTGCTCTTGTAGGCTAGTAGTATTTTCTATTGGTTTTGTTGGTCTGTTATGTAGTTTCGTGATTATGGCTGCTTTCTTTTCCTCTTGTGAGACAGAATATCCGTAGCATATGATTCAATCAATCAAGATCGTGTTTCATTGTCGGATTGTCTTACTTTTTTCTGAATAAAGTAGCAATGGAACTACTTTGCTACTGTATTGCTTAAAGTAGTACGTAATGGACTACATTAGCTGCTAATAAATGTACTTTAAATTAACCAACTCATACGGAAATGACGCATACAATGACCCCACAAAACTTCTTCAAAAGAAACGAAATTTTTCAGTAATTTTGTAACTTAACAAGGCCAACATAGTGATCCGCCATCTTTAGCAGTTTACAGTATTGGCTTCATCGTGTTGTCCTTCGTTTACCGTGCTTTTGTTTACCGAAAGCGCACGCAACAAAGGTTGCAGCGCACTTTAAAATCTTCAGAAAACTTCGATTTTCCTCGGCGTAGTTTTCGAACAAGACGAGAAAAGAGGAAAGGGAAAAATTACGTAATGCACTCTAGAGTGGATTGGTCGATTGGGCTCTCTTTCCCGCTCCCTGCTGCTTTTCCTACCAGGTTTGTGTAATATTATGCAGGCAGGCTGGCATTCGCTAGGGTGCAGTGCAGTTGCCCGCCCGCCAGCTGGCTTCTCGGCGCAGCATCGTTCATTGTGTTTGACTAGGGTGGAGGCAGAAGACGGGACAGTAGAGAAGAAGGGGATTAGGAAACATTCCGAGAAACAATTCGGCTTTTTCTGTTGGCTGCTCACTCGGCAACATCTGCCCGTTTCTGGAATTGTGAAGGATTTACGTTGTCACATCGCTGTTGAGAAGTCCCGCTTTTGCAGAGCCTGCAAAGACTAGAATTTATACAACACTTCCTCGAATTTTACTTTATTCCATTACAGATGCAGAAGGAAAAGAGTTTGTGTGCAACCGCTCTCTGCAGTATCTTTTTTCTTGCAGTCTTGAGAGAGGTGGGGTTGGATTTTGCTAATACTCAGAAGAATTCGAGCACACGTAGCCTCAT
The DNA here is from genome assembly GCA_023313725.1 of Lithobius niger. Taxonomy (NCBI): domain Eukaryota; kingdom Metazoa; phylum Arthropoda; class Chilopoda; order Lithobiomorpha; family Lithobiidae; genus Lithobius; species Lithobius niger. The sequence goes on along the minus strand of JAHWFP010160533.1, from coordinate 37,125 downwards.
TCAGTTAGTCAGTGTGACGTCATGAATGGTTGAAGCTATACCTGGCTAAGACAGCCATTTACTAGTGGAGTGATACAACATAACGTTAGCGTTATCTATGGCGTTATCTGTAGCACTTTACTAATACGTTGGCCAAAGACGTAGACCATTACAAAAAAAAAAATCATTGATTTCCCCCTGGTAAATTACTATTTGAGTGGAAGAAACAACAACGGCAATCGCGGGATCGATTTCATCAGGTTTGACCAGGTGGTAAACTTTCGAGATCGCACACTGTGAAGTTATTCGGAATATTTCAGTACCTCGAGCAGGGTAGATTAGTAGATAGTGAGATAAAGAAAGACCTGCTTTCACCAACGGCACCAGAAGGCAGCACTTGTCTGGTTCTCGCAATAAAAATTAAAAATGGCGGCGTCGTTGCCATGGTGACCATTGTAATATCGACAATATCTGCGGAAACAGACGAAATACTCGTGCGTGGGCATCATCCGACGTAGAAGAACTTATTCTGTGTTCGATTCAAACTGTATATAAATCGTTACAATATAAGCCACGGTTGATGCTTCAGCCTGAAAGTGCGATGAGCACGCTTGTCGGGCGTTCTCGGAACACAAAACCATGTGTTAAACTTAGCTCCACTCGTAACGAAAACCCGTTTTAAAATTGAATGTTGGATTAAAAAATGTAAAACGATCAGCCAGTTCTGATCTTTTTAAAAATTAATTTAATGTCCTTATCTGAATTATGGTATATTTTAAACGATTAATTCTGTATTCTAATCGTGATCAATTTGACTTAGTGACGCTAAATAGTTTTGATCCCCATGATGCTTTGCTTTTCCGTTACTTGATGACAGCGCCCTCTGGCGGTAAATCGCTGAAAGCAGGTACTTCGTTCGTCCCAAATGTTTACCGTTGTAAGAGAAAGAGTGGCACTACCTACATATTCTTCTACCCTGACTTCGACGCTCAAAAGTCAACGGTGACAGTGCTGCACCCAGGAATTTTGTTTGGGGGGGGGGGGGGTGAGGGATAAAAATCGGAATTCAAAATGTGGTTCGAGAACAACTAAGGGGTCTAGGTAGGAAGGGGTGGGGGGGATGCTTCAAGTCCCCTGGAGCCCAGTAACAACAACATATTTTCAGCAAATTTAGGGCCTCTGAATCTTTAAAAAAGCAAATTTTCAGAATTTTATCCGTAGAAATAAGTGCCTTAGTTGCCTTAAATGTATTAAACTATCCTTTCACGCAGCAATAAAGACTTCATGGATAGCCACAGTAAAATAACGCCCATTTGAGGAATATCAAGATCAGATACAACAACGGTTAAACAATGCTTTACCGATTGTTGAACATATTAACCGGTTTTTCGCATAATACACGCAAAAACCGGTTAATATGTTCAACAATCGCTAAAGCATTGTTTAACCATTGTTGGCTACAAATGGTGGCATAACTCTTAACGACAGGACTCGGCAGCAGTCTGGGTGCAGCCGGGAGGGGTGTGTCTCTGCTTAGATGATCCATCTCTCTCTTCTGTTAGAGAAGAGGCTGCAGGTTGGCCGCCTTGGCCTTGGTTGTAGTGCCCGTCGGTTGTGACTGTCTTCAGGTCTGGCAGTCCAGCGGCTTGCCGGGTTTTCTGTGATGCGTCCTTCCACAGAGCTTCCATGGTGAGTGTTATTGGAGTGTACATTCCGTCTTTGAAAGTCGTAGTGCGGCGTGTGCTGAGTCACTTCTGTCACCTCAGCCTACTGTTTCGAGCTAGCTGCTATCTCTGTTGCTCTGCTCTTGATGTAGCAATGGATCTGCAGTTTCCTGAGTTCCTCAGTACTGACTCTAAGTCGAGTCTTCATTCTCTGATAGCTGCTCTTCAATCTCTTGTCATGTGTGACCCCATGGTTTTTTCGATATGTTGGAAGCTTTGGGTTGCGCTGCAAGGGTCACGTCCGTCCATGAAATGGGTCAAGGGCCCACAGTGGTGTCTCAGTGAATGAAGGAGCGGATGCCATTGCGAAAGAGGCTGTTACTGGCAGCCCATGTTCTGTGTCTCTTGTTCAGTCTGCACGTAATCGCAGGTTAGTTCCCCGGTCTTGGGTGCAGAGAAAGTGGAATGCCGAATCAGCACAGGCGACGATGGGCAGAATCCTGTTTGATCTTCACCCAGTGTGTGACTATGAGTCACGTCTAGGCAGAATGCCATCTAGGATGGCTCGGTTACTGTCCTGCTTGCGGACTGGCCATTCGCTGCTGCCTCATCACAAATATTGTCTGGGATGGGGAGGAGCAGCGATGTGTTCTGCATGTGGGGTTGACGATTCAGTGGAACACTTTCTTCTTCGCTGCAAAGAATTTGAGCCCAGTCGGAGGGTATTAGGCCCATGGTTAGCAAAGGGCGCTTCTCTTGGCTCTCTTCTGTGCTTCTCCTGTGCTGATCTAAAGAGTCTGCGTGCTACAGCGCTCTTCTGTAAGTCATCTGGTGTTTTTCTGTAGCCCTGTGCTGCTCTTAAGCGCCTATGGTACAATTTTTAACTGTGAAAGCATGTTGCACCCTTGGGACATTGTTTTATAATGCCCTCGGTTTTTGGCCATTATCCTTTAAGTAATGTCCGTTTAGTGCTGCAACACCGGGAACTCTAAAGCTTGTGGTACACTGCTGCGTTCCGTTCCGTTCCGACGACGAAGAGAGCCTCCAGGGCCATTGTAGTTAGCGACTGACTGCAACGGATGGCCCAGCACTCGTTGCTTCCGTCGCTAACTACGGTGGCCCTGGAGACTCTCTTCGTCGTCAGAACGGAACGGAACGGAGCAGTGTGCTACAAGCTTAATAATGTGAAGAATGCCACTAATCAACGCTATGAGTACAGTTTATAAAGTGTGCTTTCAGCATGCCTAGCGGCGGTTTTTGAAAGTTTTGGGCGACGTGGCTCGCATACTGTGCCACAGCGAGCCTCAAGCCTTTATAGATATTAGGAACCGTCGCACGTCACGTCCTTCCAGCATAATGTTGGCGAAGCCAAAACAAAAAGGGATGTCTTTTCGTTTAATACTAGCTGGAAGTCGCACCTACTTTAGATTGATGGAAGAAATAGAATTGGAAAACTCTTTACCTTTGGCTTACAGATGGAATACGCAAACGTTTTTGCATTGCTGTGAATGTACGTAAAACGTTCGAAAAGCACGTTTATCGTCTGGCACTAGAACAGCAAAACTTTGGATGCTTAAAAGGTGCACCTCTTCCAAACATTGCCTATGGAATCGCTTGAATATTTTAAATAGTAGCTGGTAACCCGTTTACCCCTTTACTCTAAACGTAGAAGCTGCCACTTGCGAGCTATATCTCAGATGGCTTTGAGGAAGTACGCGATAGTTATGATAACAGATAGCGGAGGGCGCCACACGTTCTGATTCCAAGCCGTTGCTGCTAGTGTACCTAGCACGCTTTGCCTACGATATTAATAATGTAGATTCTATACTTTACCTTATATGGTATTAATCTTTTTTGTCTTTTAATTTGTTGATTATTTTGTCCTTTTTTATTTATTTTTTTTTTTGGGGGTGGGGATAGGGGGGTTTTACAGGGGTAGCCACATGAATTTGTATTCCGGAAACCTTGTGTCGCAAACGTCGTATTTTAATACTAGCGGAGTCGCTCGCTTCGCTCGCTCATTCCGCCGCGTCTCACTGTGCTCGAGGCGATTTCTTGTTGCAACTCGTATGGTGCTGACAGTCACTCCCAGCAAAAAAAATATCAAACAAATTTTCAAGGAAGTGATCCGAATAATGTGCGCGCTTTTCTTAGTGCAAAGAAAAGTCAGAGGCTTCCACGAAAAATATTTGGTCAAAAATCGTTGTACGTTTGTACGTCTTTTCAGACAGACAGACCTTCCACATAAAAAAACGATCATGCAAATCATAAGAGTGTAGTATGCGATATCGGTTATTTCGAGAGAAGGTCAGTATTATTTTTTTTTTACGTCCAAGGAGTCAAGCAAAAAAAAATCAAACAATTTATCAGAAAAGCGCTGTTTCTGATGACAAACGCTGATTTTCGTTCGCTTCGCTCACTCAATCAGCCCAAACATTTCCTCAGAAACGTGACTGAATCAATGTAACCACCAAGAACCACACATCGCTTGTAATTTGTGCTAGTATACACTTTATATGGGTTTTCTTGTTTTGCTTATTTTATGAATATTGTTCTTTACGTCCTGCTCAGTACAGATTTTTCATGGGTGTCTTATCACTTCACTTTCTGATGATCCCTCACTTGGAGAAACATCTGCAGAACGTCAGATGTAATCTCCTACGAAGGTGAGAGATGAAAGATTGATAGAGCAAAGAGACACACACATTGAAAAGGTTTACTTTACGTAGAAATCGCTCGCTTTGCTCGCTCACTCCACACACTGCCATGCTTCAGAAACACGAATGTATCCGTTCTTCTGAATCTACGAAAATGACGCCCTTTTAAAACCAGATCTATGGGCCTGTTTTTTCCATGCATCAAGTTAGTTGATACACAACCAATTTTAAGATGTGGTATGTAGCAAAATACGTCATCCGTGCATCCTTTTCCATTCGCTCGAGGAGGTTTTCATGAATAAACTATGACGTCATGAACAAACATTATGAGGGTTTAAAAAACTTTGACGTTATTTTTTCAGGGTTTTCGCGTATTTGAGAGTGATAATATCAAGTTACAGCGATCAAAATAAGCCTATACTGTGAGCAATTTAATTATCTTTCGTTTGGTCTTATACTCCCATCTTTGTCGGTGCTTTGGTTCCAGAGGAGTAGAGGTACAAACACACAAACACACACGCACATCATACGTCCTTGATGATGTAGATTTTTCTGTAAATTTGTGTGACCCACATGCAAGGAGTTTGCTTACTTTTATTTATTTATTTTATTTTTATTGTGTATGGTACAATGCCGAAATATAAACTCAGCTCAACTCAATATTTATCCTGAAATGTTTTAGCATGCAGGATACATTTTTAATACTTTCCCGACAATGTTCTCATTTTTTCCCCGATTCCTACCGCAACATGTATAAATTTCACCAGTTACAAATTTTTCGTCATTCGGGGAAGATCAAAGTAATTTACAAAACAATTTAATTTCTAACTCACAAAGCCACTAGAAATTCAACTTGCATCCTTTGTGCGTAACCCCCCCCCACCCCTCCCTCCTAAAAAAAAAGATAATGCTTCTGAAAAGTAATTCTATTTTTACCAACCAATTTGACCGAATTTTCGCTTTTATTTTAATGCTAAGAACAATCTCGAAAGAATATTTAACTCATCTTTAAGTAACTTCGTGAATATCTCCGAGGAAAAATCTCCAAGGAAAATTATATGATTCTATCTTGTAACATAAATAAATAAAAAGCTTGCCTTTGTTAGGAAAACTTAACCTTTTCCTCGACTGTGTTTCATTAAATATTTATTCACAAAAGCCTCACTCGTTTGTTTCGTCCTTGTTGCATTAAGATTATTTTATTTTTTGATTCCATTCCTACAACGCTTGGTAATACGCAGTGAAACAACATTGAAATAACATTGAGTTTGACGTAGGGAAGGACGGAGGCAAACTATTAGGCGATTTATTTCTGCGATGAAACAGATAATTTTATCGCAGAATAATTTTCGCAGACTCGTCACTCTTCTTCGAACTCCGACCTAGAAATTATACCAGAGGACATCCATGGAAACTCGTGGTACAGAAATTTCGTACAAATACTAACAAATTCTCCTTGAAAAAAGTTAACTTTTGGAATAGTCTGCCAATATTGTTTTCTCCAACAACAAAAACCGTGCGTTATAGGCTTAAGAAATCCAGTCTAATAGCATTGGCTTCAGTAAGACGACCTTCTTTTCGCCCTCCAGTGCCCCTTGCAGCTAACCCAGTTACTGGCTCCACCATAGAGTTATATACAATAATACTACGTTATGTCACTGCCCTGTTTTGTATAACTCTATGGTGGAGCCAGCAACTGGGTTAGCTGCAAGGAGCTCTGGAGGGAGAAAGGAAGATCGTCTTTTTGAAGCCAATGCTATTAGACTGCATTTCTTAAGCCTATAAACGCGCGATTTTTGTTGTTGGAGAAAACAACGTTCTTTTAAGCCTAAGAAATCCGCTCTCAAAGCACTGTCTTAACTAGAAGCGCCGTTTTTTCCGTTACATTTTAATCTAGTGCACCTTGTAGCTATTACCTCCAAATGGTGTCTCGTAGCCAATATGACGTCACATGACGCAGCTATATGGCAAGTGAGTTAACTCGTAACGAAGCCTTAGTTGTTCATCCAAGAACTAACCACTCGTTGACGCTGTTGACTTCAATCAAAGTTTTTGTTTGCTACGGCTTTTTAAACTATATTTTAGCTTCCTTCCATTGTTGCCCTAACGGGTAGGTGCGAGCAGTTATGAACTCATCATTTTCCAATCGATATTAATTTTACAGCCCCTAACACCGAGAGGTGGTACAGGGCAATAACCCACTCTTAAGTGCCGACTAAGTAGCAGGCCAAACGCATTAGAGTGGAGAGAAATGGACTTTTTGTACTGCCATGAACGCGTGATACGTCCTTGCCAAAAGGTCATTCTCGTAAATCAATGGGACGTAAAAGGCCATTTCGACGTTGTTAAGCGACAATTCGGTGTCAGAACTCAGTTGTTTCATAATAGGGCTGTGTATTCAATTTAACGTTGTAATCTTTTCCCTCCTGTTTTGACAATAGATTTCAACTGGAGTTACATACACAAATAGCTATAAGTAATAGACAGGTAAGTCAAAATAAGCAAAGAGCGAAATACCGTACTACAGTTATTACTATGCGATACACACTTACGTTTCAACATCTACACCTTTATACGCAAATCGTCAACGGAGAAAGTCTGGTTCGCCAGTTCGAATCAGAGGTCACGTCACCCAAATTAAGTGGGTACAAGTGGCTAAATTTTTGGAGATTTGACGCGTTCCTAGATGTAGCCATAGAAACAGAAAAAGAGAGGGACAATTTTACTAGGTAATTCCAATCAAAAATCAATAGCATCCTTTACGTGCCACAATCTACAGGAGCACGAAGTATCAAAGGGCCCTTCTCTTCGTGGAGTGGCTGTGATCTGAGATGGTCATTCTAACCATCAGACCCCCTTGGCGCAACTGGCCTACTACATGTTTTCGCTGTTTGGGTATTCCGACTTATCTTCGAGTGTCGCTGTTAGAAAGCTACATTTAAAATAATTATTTACTTACCTTTCAGTGATGTGCGGTACGAAACAGAGCAAAGGAACTTCTCATCTGGTGCTTGTATCCATTTGTCTCTCTCCACCATTACTTTTGACCCCATCGTCCCAATGATTAAAAATTTTCCACACGCGTTTTATGCTCTACTTGTGGATTGAAGTTATTAAATCCGTATAATTTGGGGAGCGGTTTCGGTGATTTTGACCATCAAATGTCAAAATAGAGCTGACATCACGAATATGACATCATTAAATAGAAATGAATCGTTGTTCAGGAGGCCCTTTCCAAAGACCGGATTCAATTCCCGGACTCATGATGATACGTGAATTTTTTTCATTACGTAAATTTTGTCGTTGTTCACCTATTAGCAGTTCACAATGTTATTTAGAACTACACATTTGACATTTATGTCAAATCTTTTATTTATGCCCCTGAAACCTGTGGGAATAAGGACAGGTAAGCAGATCGGGTTAGTGTTAAAGTAGTCGTGAATACTCGTAAGGGTTGGAGTATTGGTTAAAATGCTAAAAATAGGAGCCGCCCCTCTACACTTCTGATTTCCTACCACAATTCAAGGCATATGAATTGTGGTGGACTTCTTGCAACAACCACATCACTACGCAGTTATATGAGATTTTTATAGCGATGGCATTGACAATCTTATAAGCTGCCACCAGTCACATCCGGCGATCACTACTGATTATTTACGTAACTATGGCATGAGGAATAGCCAACTTAGTGGAAGACAAAATCTTGCATTTATTCATCGACAGAGTAAGATAAATTGCCACGCGGCAATCAATAATCACAGTTCAAACATCAGTCATGCAGAGTCACAATAAGTTCAAAGTATCACAGTGAACAAACACATCGGAACTGTATGCGACATTTGAAGGAATACGATTTTTGCATTTCTTGCTAAATAAACAATCGTTCCTTACACGAATTAAATTAAAATTATAAACAGATTTCAAACTGTGACGCTAACGAAGATGCGTGTGTCTTCAAGGGAGACACATTAACGTTAATGTTAATCATTAACGTTAGAAAAATTAAATACCCACAACAAAAGATGATTTGTTTACTCTACCTTGTACCGGCCTCCAGCCGGAGTGCCCGACGGCGACTATGCCTCGGCCGTCCCAGTATCTAAGCCACTTAGGGCTCGTCAGCTAGCAATCCGAGTCCCGACGAACTCATGCCTAGCCACCTGCAGTTACATAGGTTACGTAAGGAAGATGGAGGAGAAACGAGAACTTGCCTTTTATATCGGCAACGAGGATTCTGCGAGCACAACCTGCCGACTCATGCGATGACTACTGAGAATGCACATTACAACAAACTCTAAAGCGTTCTTGACACCACATATCGCTCTCCTTATACAAGTCTACGCTTGCGTTTCTAAGACGACAAACGCGTCGAGGCCTTAGGGCAAATAATGGCTGTAATTTCCATAATATTATTTTATAACGGTCGTTCGAAAATCTAACACATGGCGCAATTTAAAATCCACGAATTCCATCGTGTTCTCTGGAGAGTTGGCATTTTAGGAACACTTTACATTATGTTTTACACATAATCTTTCAGCAGTAAAACTAATTCCAAACCTTCAAACCTGCCGGACGTTTTAACAACCTTTAAAACAGCGCTCCAACTTAATATTAGCAAATTAATACAGCAAACCTAGAGACTTTACAGAACAAGTATGCATTAAAATATCACCCAAGACAAGCTAAATTGCCTTAATTCACTATTAATGGTAGGCTGTTTAACAATATACTGTTAACGATCCCGTAGATAACACTAAAGTTTACATTGCACTAAACTAGATTTATTACACTAGGGAAAACATTTGAACAATGGCGAGACCTAGGTAAACCACAGACTTTAAACTAGTGTTTACATATACGGTAACGAAGTGCGTGAAGAGATCGATAACGCAAAGATCCTGAATTTTAAGCTATAAAACTCTCGGGGGGGGGGGGGGGGGACAACAATGCGGGAAGTTCCTCAAACGCTTAGTTGAAAGACTGCCACCTGGGGTATTTAATGTAAGATCAACTGCAGAGTTAAACTTGAGTACAGACATTAAAGGCCAAAATCATGACAATCACACATCCCAGTGGCCTGCCGCCAAGTTAATGGAGACCGATCTCTCACACTGGTCTTCAATCATTATATTCCACCCAACACCAATTTTCTCGATCTTCCACATCAAGTACGGCCCCAAAGTTCTATTTACTTACCGTTAGTCAATCCCTTGCTAAAAATCCGTTTTAAAATGTGGCGTCTAAGAGATTTTCTGTTGAATATTGGGAACTAATTTAATAGTATCCTGCGATTATATGATCCTTTGCGCACTTACAATAGCCATGACGTTCTATCTCTGTCTGTGTGTGTACATGTACTAATTCATAATCTTTTGCTAATAATTACCATGAGATCAAAAATCTAAAATAAACGAATGCGGTAAAAATTAATATCATTTAAGCCAATAGATCGCCGAAGAAAATTATAAGAGCCTAAAAAAATTGCACAGTGTGATGTTAAAATACGAAAATCTTCCCGGTTTGCGACGACACAATTTTTGCGTGCATGATGTTTCGTCTAATACGCCAAGGTCAACTGAGAAAGTAGCTGCGAAGAACGCAGCTGCTATCTTAGTTGGCCTTGTATGACTATGCCGAGACTCGAGAAACGGTGCGATGGTATCATGCGCTGATGGCGATCTGCGCGTGGCTATTATAATGCAGGCGGAATGTACCTTTTTTATTGAAAAAAGTATACGTGTCACATCTTTCATTAATTATTGGTTGAATACCACAGAAGATACACAAATTCAACCAGTACTCCAACCTGACGACTTACGAGCCTTCACGGTCTCTTTAACACTGATCCGATCTACTTACCTGTGTTTATTCCTACAGGTTTTGGTACCAAACCTGTTGGTTTCGGATTCATTATCCGACTTTCTGTTGAGTTTTTGTCTTCTAGAACATCAACGTGGCCACACAGTTTGCTAACATCTTCTAACTTATTTGCCAGGCTCATTGAAATTGAATTTTCTTCACTTCTGTCCGGGTCCACTTGGATTTCTCCAGCTAAATTTTTGTCCATCTTGTCGTCTACATTGGGGCAGATAAGCCGGTTTAGGTTCGGCTTCCTTAAGTAAAACCATCAAACACAACTTCTGTCCGGGAGGTCCAGGCAGTGCTTCCACTTACAGGGAATTTTTCCCTTTTTAGGGAAAAAATGCCCTTCACAGGGAAAAAATGCCCTTCACAGAGAAAAAAAAATATTAAACGGGGAAAAAGGCAAAAAACGGGGAAATTCTGAGTGTTACTTGCAAGTTGAGATTTTCTCTAGTAAGCTACGTTCTTCTATCCATCAAGACCCACTTTCTCGTAACTTCCGTAAGCCGACAATCACGTAGAATGAACTGTACTGTCCCACGTAAATATTGCATGTACATGACAATTTATAATGTAAAATTTCACTGGAATTACACGTTTTAGGGAAGGACATTGAAACATGTTTTAAGCAAAATTGTTTTCTCTTTTTCTTATGTACTTCACCAACCATATCCTTCACTTCTAGCACAAAAGGCAGGACTAGTTCTTGTTAGATAATAGTCGTTTGAATTTTATTTTCAATTTTCGTCAATAGGTGAGGTTCCTGTGCCTCAAAATCCTAATTTTTTTTTGATATTAGGATATATTAAACATTAGTGGTGTAATAAAAGGAAATTAAAAAAGGGAAATAAAAAAGGGAATTTTTTGGCACAGGGAAAGAAAAGGGAAACTTTGTCTTTACTCAGGGAAATTCTGTAAGATCCACTGGATCCAGGTTCGATCCTGGCCTGAGCCATCCTCTGGCATTTTCGGGACGAGAAGGGCGCTGTGGTATTTCTTGCTCGTGTCGTCTGTGGCATGTCAAGTATCCTGGGCTGAACGCTTGGATTTCTCCAGGTGAACTGTCCCACTCGTCGTCACTTCGGTGTAGTAGGGCAGATAACCAGATTTGGATTCGGCTCCCGAAAAGTCCGGTCTGGTCTGGTCTGGTTAGGCTTCCGAACCAGAGCCCTAACATTTGCCAGTTTCAGTTTCGGTTAACTTTACGTCAAGTTTCCTTCGGCGATGTCGGTTACAGCATCTAGCTCAGTTTTATTTCAATGTTTGTCTAGCAGCTTGGGTTTCTTTATCAACCGTGAAGCAAATGCTAAATTTCCTAGACTCTCACGGGCATGATGACTAGGTTTTAACATCCTCGATGGGGGAAAAAATGAACTCTGCTCCGAAAGTATGAAATGAAACTGTAATAAGAAGACCCGTAAACAAATTCCATTCGTTGCATCCGGGAACTGCAGCGAAAGTCAGTCAGTGTGAGGCCATCTCGAAAACAGAAAATATTAACATGTCATCATGTGGCGCGGTAGCGTGCACAGACCCCTGAGAGGGCAGGGCAACTTTTAGTAAAAGGGCACATTTTTTCTACGGACTTATTTTTTGGCTATCTTTTTACCCTTTATTGCCCTTTTTGGGCTTTTTTAGAACTTTTTTTGACCATTTTATAACCCATAACCGCCTGAAAAAACTTTCAGACCCTATTTTTAGAGTCCATGTGGTACTCGGGTCGGTTCTCGGATTCGAACCGGCATTCTCTTGGTTTGGAGCCGACGACGCTGACCACTGGGCTGTGACTGCTCGCTTTGCCCGGCGTCCCCGGGGACCCCTCACAAAGCTCGCGCTGGGACTTAGTTTTTCGCTGTTGTACGTTGAAGGAGTAAGTTGGAATCTAGGCGGCTACGGGTTAACCTTTCTTATCCTTTTTTGCCCTTTTCAGGCCTTTTTTTTTTGCCGTTTTAGGCCTTTTTTACGCTTTTATCACCGCCGCACTAGCAAATGCTGGTACAAAAAGGCAATTTTTTTTATAAAAAGGCTAAGTTCCGAAAAGGGCAGGGGCATTGCTCCCCTTGCTCCGCCTCCTGTGTACGCCACTGTGGGCGGCATAGAACACGGGTCGACGTGTTAGGCTGAACAGTCGTGTTACTGGAGACCTGGGTTCGATTTCCAGGCTACATGATGACTCATTTTTCCCCCCGTTTAGACGGCAGAACAGTAGCTTCCGCTGCATGCATTGGATGCTCATTGGGAGTTTGTTGATTTGTCTCTTAAGAGCAAAGTAGTCCAACGGAAAAAGGCGTATTCCCAGCTGCTAATTTTAAGGCCAGTTACATCAAAACAGAAGAATGGAAAATTATCTTCATTGGCTCAAGTTAATTTAATTAAATAGGCCTAATTTAATTATCAAATTAAATGAGATAATCGAGGTGTCCAACTGGATTAGTGCATTCAACTTGGCTGAGTGTTTTCATCCATGCACAACTCACTGGTGCATCGTTTTTTAAACCTGACTTAAAAGTAAGGCACAATTTTTTTCTTTCTTTTAATTCGCGTTCGTTTCGGTGTTTGGATGCATCTCACGTCACAGAGCTGGCGGTGATTCCCGCTTTAATTCGGCCATTTTTCTTTCTTTCATCGGTTTAGGCTACTTGCGACAATTTGAAATAGCGACGCTCTTGCCGCGAGCGAGTTTTTAGTCTTGCGTGATCTCATTTTGCTGAGCAAGAAGGAAGCTACTGCAGTGCGTTGAGATGGGGGTTAGGGGGAGAGGGGGACGGAGGAATAACAGAAGACTAGCGCGTGCGGGTGTGTCTTATCGTTTAAAAATAATTGGATTGCTAGGCGAAGGCCCCTTTGGAATTAAGTTCAGTAGCTTCGGACATGTAGTCAAGGCAGGTTAAAAAAAAAACGACGTAAGGAAAACAAAAGGCTCCAAGTAAAATACGAGCACTCAGGGGAATTACGGTAATCCTTATAAAGGAAAATCTACTAACAAAAGCGTGTCACCTGTTATTGGTTACTTGCAGGCAGGGAACTTGGTGATTTTTACGAGATTTGAAAGTTTTAAATCGTGAGGCGATTGTGTTAGGAATAGTGAGAAAATTTTTCTTAAGGAAGGTGCTGCAGATGTATTCTTGAAAAGAGATCTTTGTTTCATCTAAAGTACCGGGGGGTTACATTTCGAACAAAGCTTCACTCGTCGACGAAATTCACGTGAAGATTGAAAACATTCGTGATAACAAACACATGAAGTTGTATTGGCTCGACGTTGGCTTAGATTTATCGGCCAAACAACCATTAAATAAAACACGTGACAAACGCGCTTCTAGGTGTCGAGACTTTCATTTGTAAATTCATTTTTTACTCATATTACTCGCTCCGCTCCCTCTATTGGCATCGTTCCTGCCTTCACGTAGTTCAGTCGATGACCAGAGTTTCACAAAATCGATGTATTGATTATGAGGATGCAATCTCATCGTGTCGTCATAATATACTGTGTATATTTTCTACAGTTTGTATAGTAAAATGGTCGAATTTATATTCAACACGTTTACTCTACGTGGAAATGGCTTGCTTTGTTCGATCAATCCGCGCTATCTTTTCCTTAAAAAAAACCCAAAAACACGAGGATTGAGTACCTTCTAAAAACCGATATAAGTCTTTTTCGTGCATCCAGCCAGTTGAAGCCAGCCAAGGGGGAAATTTATATGCTGGATTAGGCCTATCACAAGAACGACGTGCAATACCTTGGAAAGCTGGCTCGTGACGTATTTAAGTTGCTGCTCTGAAAAAAAAATCCACTGCTACAGTGCAAACAATTCAAACAATCGTGAAAACAAAAAAGGGAGAAACCAACAAATAACTGAACAGCCCAAAACAACTGTGTTGTAGAAAGAATTTCCAGGTTGGAAAACATACAACGTGAAAAATGAAAAAGATTAAGAAAGAATTCCTTTTGGATCTTCCACACAATGCTTCCCCGGCTCCAAAGGGAACTGTAGAAGAATTAACGTCCTTTTCAACTGCTAATGTTATCTCGGGACGAAGAGGGATAATTTTCCTAGGAAATAGCTAAAATCAAGAATTTATAGGGTTTGGGTTCTTGCTAAAATGTTTACAGCCACAATCAATCTGAGCAGGAGCGCTTTTCTGGGGCATGTCTCTTCCCGAATGCACGGGGTTGAGTGAAGCAAAGATTGAACCTAGGAACTCCTGATCAGAGTTTGTTGTTCTTAACTTTTGACCACTGACAGGCTCAGTTCGTCAGAACTAGTCCATTGACAAATAGCGAATATGAAATTGTTCTGATGCATTATGCTGCTCTATAGAGCAGTGACACGACGTAGTATTATTGTGTATAACTCTATAGTGCAACCAGTTACTGGGTTAGCTGCAAGGAGCACCGGAGGGAGAAAGGTAGATCGTCTTATTGAATCCAATGCTATTAGACTGGATATATTAAGCCTATAACGCGCGATTTTTGTTGTTGGAGAAAGCAACGTTCTTTTAAGCCCAAGAAATCCCCTCTCAAAGCACTGTCTTGACTAGAAGTGCCGTTTTTTCCGTTACATTTTAATCTAGTGCACCTTGTAGCTATTACCTCCAAATGATGTCTCGTAGCCAAAATGACGTCCTTGACGCTGCTCAATAGTGTTTATTTATTTATTTATTTTATTTATTTTCAAGGCTAACCACTATCAGTTCCCGAAAACGGGAGAGGATAGACATGAAAAATATGCATAATTTACAAAAGTAAAAAAAAGAAAACAAGGGTGGCAAAAGCCCCCTCCAGAGTACGCGTAACATATAACAAAATTATACAGTAACAGGTCGGAATGCAGCCAACAAGACCAAAATGCGTGCAAAACCGAAAAGGTGATTTCACTAGTCATAATCATAATAATAATAGTAATTATTAAATTAAATTAATAATTGTGAAGAAGTAACGATATGGGCTAAATATAAGTTTCATGTAAGGTTTAAAAATTAAATTAAAAGAAAACGTGCATATGTCTATAGACGATTAGAACTGGTTCTAATAGTAATAATAACTTTTTTTTATTATTAACAATACTAACTTTATTCTGTTCGGAAACGGAAAGGGATGGGCACAAGTCCACTTCTAGCCTTCCAGTGTGTTTACAAATCAAGAGAAATTCAATATTTAAAAACAAGATTGTCAAAATAACTTGCACCCTTGAACCCTTAAGCTTAGCTTTAAAACTCAACAATGAAGGGCCATAGCAATTTCACATGGCACAGCGTTCCAAATCCGTCCAACTCTAAGAATAAAAGAATACTGTCTACAATTAAGTGTTGCAGCATCCCAAACAATTTGAAGCGGATGTACCCTAAGAGGTCTTCCTCCTCCAAAAAAAGGCATCGATACCTTTTTTAAAGGCAGCAACACTAGAAGATGTAACAATTTGATTAGGAATAGAGTTCCACAAGAAAGTTAATCTAAAGGGGACGGAATTACATACCATGTTCAAATGACGATTCTGAATACGGAATTTATAACAAGACCCACGAGTTATGATTGATTGGAACAGTTCAGAAAAAAACTATTAATAATGCTTGTAACGATTCCCCTCACAATTCTGAACAATATAATTGGACCAGTTCTCTTTCTTCTTCATTCAAGGGAGGGCAACTTGAGAATTGTAAGCCGTTCGTCATAAGAATATTCTCCCAAACCCCTGATTTTTTCGTGATACGTTGTAATATCGCAGACCCGTAAGAAATTAATTCATTCATTTCATGAGATTCATGAGATTTCATTCCTTCCATGAAATTTCATTTAATTTCCTTCATTCATTCATTCATTGTTTGTGTGTTTGAGACTCGCGACCTTTTCTATCTGTAAAGAATTTCTGCAGATCCGTTCATTTGTGTTTTTAATTTATCACTTGCTTTAAGTTGTTGGCAGTTCCCTATATATATGTTTACTTTTCAAGTGTTTTCTCAGCGTGTTTGTTTGCAATCCTTTTAAATCCCCATCACTGAAAAATCACCCTTCAATCTCCACAAGCTGAAGCCGTTTCCTCCCGCTTCCGCAACCAATGACATTATCAGGCAACGCAGGCACCGCGACAAGGCCTGGCTGCAGGCAATTCGGTACAACCAATCAGAGAAAGTGGGAAGCGAAAATTTTCGAATTTTGATGCGCAAATCGCGAGGAGTCTATAATTTGTCCAGTATGTGGCTGTAGAGGGAAAAAATTCCACAGTCTGTAGAAGGAAAAAAAAAAGAGTCAACTATACAGGGTGGTCCACAAAAACTGACGGCCCAACATTTTCGAAGTCCAATTTTTCAAGTTAACACCCCTAGTAACCAGGAGAGGACAGATATCAAATCTAATGAAACGGGAAGATTTCTGTCCTCTCCTGGCTCTGAGGGGTGCTAACTAGAAAAGTTGGACTTGGAAAATGTTGGGTCGTCAGTTTTTGTGTGGCCACCGTGTATGACGACGACCGTAAATTAAATCTCCATGAATGCTTATACATGTCGTTTAGATCTAACAAAGACAAATGACAGTATAAAAACTGTCATTTCTCTATAATGACAATCAATTCTATCTTGAGAAACGGACTCACCCAACTGAGATGTCGTCCCTTACATAAAAACTATCCTTATAGACAAACGATTCAAACTCAAATGAATCGAATCAAATCAAATCAAATCAAATGTTCGATATTGATTGATGCTCGGATCGGAGCCGGCGCTGTGCGGTATCGCTACCGGATCCCATTGATAAAGGAAACTGTTGAATTAATGTCCTTTTCAACTGCTAGAGTTATCTTGGGACGGAGATGGTCAAATTTGCTGTAATACCTAAGATCATTTACATGGCACAATCGACATGGTATTGGTCAAAGTGAATTTTTTTCGATAATTTAGTTAAAAATTCATCGATTTTGACGTTCCATTACATTATATGAATAGCTTTTTTGAGTTTTTGATTGGTGCTAATCTCAAGTCTGCAGCTTAAGTCGTTTTCAAGTTGTTTATATATTAAAAAAAAAAAAGACTCCGAAGGGGAGCTCACAACGCTTTACTCATGAAGCTACAAAACTGAAAATCTTGTACCATGTTTTGTTGCTTCAATCTAAAACTAAGATAGGAAAGCAAAAAAAAATCCTATTCCTTAAGTTTATTTTAAGTTTATGATCTTCAGTTTTCAGTTATTATCTTCAGTTTTCAGTTCTAAAAGCATTGGTGTGGGGCCGTACACAAATGACGTCATGCAAAAGGTGGGAGATGGGGGTGTGACAGTTTAGGACAAGGAGAAGGGAAGTTGGGACACTAAGTTTGTGACGTCACGTAATCTTGTTTATACCAAGCAATGAAATAAACTGGGTATGAGCAAACAAAACAGATCTTCTCTTCCTCGGTAACGAGGGATGGGGGGGGGGGGGGGCCCCCACGTTTGTGACCCCATTTTCTAGGTGGGGGCGCTGCAAACGTGGTGACAAAAGCGTGACAGGTGGAAGGGGTTAAAAATAAGGTCAAAATGTACTCACCGTCATTTGTGTACGGGGGCCCCCATCGGTTTCGGATTGGCAGGTATTGTTTGAATCGGTATCACCATCGATATCGGAACCAATAACATGGATGCCGGGCTGTCTTAAAACAAACAATGGAAGCTGCAAGACAAATTTTGGCTTCAATAACGCTGATCAACTGCATTTCAACAAACAGGTGGCCAGAAAGCTGTTTGAAAGTAACAGGGCCCGCCCTTAAGAATTAAAACAAAGAAGATTAAGATTAGATTTAAATCTTACTTTCATGACTGTCTGTGGACTTTTATAAACCTAGATCTATCATCATTCTTTACACTGCATGCGTAATGATGGCCGCACTAGAAGTCATTGAAAGTTGGTTGTGAATACGACCAACGTTTCCGCCTTGTTTTGTATCATTGGGGTATGTAACCATAGTAATCTGTTTTAGATGAACAAGACATGCGATGATATGCCGAAAATTAAATAGCTTTTATGTGCATGACTATTGTGGGCATACTGTTCTACGAGGAAACATTTTTATTCAACCATTCTGCATCGCCTGCAAAATAATTTTATTCTGTGACATATTTTATTCGTCCGACATATTGAGAGTGCTTGTGGCAGTACTTCGCATTCCGGTTTGTGAAGGCTTGGAATCACTTAGCGGAGTGAGTAGTCAAGGCCAACAACATTTAAAATCTTTTTAAACTTAGACTTTTGATTAAAAGAAACATTTATTGCGATTCTGAAAAATTATTTTGGTTTACAGAACAAGTATGACAAAATTAAAAGGACTTCCAAATTTCGGACAATAACACTAAAAGTTCCACTTTGGAGAACCCTATATGGTAGATAATCCCTACATTAATACGACTTTTAACAATTTACCGGACAAATTTTAAAAATATCACTCAATTTAATAAATTAAAATTGGAGATAAAAATCGTTATATAAACAATAAATAATATTAAACGTTGCTCCAGAACGAATCTGAATTGGGCTGCGGACATTCTTATGCCTGCTGCTTGTGTTTGTGTGTATATAGCGTAAATATCGTATGATTGTTGGTTTTCTATCTGAGTATTGAATTTGAAAAAAAAAATGTATTTACAACTGTAGTGAGCACAAATAAGCATATCGAATGCTTCGTGCTCTCGTATATTTATTCAATTTTTTTTTAAAGTCACTGTTTGTTCATGGCAAAAATATAAATCTGTATCAGGTTGGTGCAAATAGATGTTTTTCATCCCTGTTAGTGCTGTATCCATATATTCGTTTTGACATTCCTAGACTTTGAAAGTCTTTCAAAAACAAAAAAAAGTCTATGCTTTGCTTCTTGTAAGCCCTTGGTGTACGTAATTGTCACATGCCTGTCGAACAAGCTAGCCCTAAGCAAGAGGCTATTGGCAGCAATGGTTCTGACAAACATGGGTTCTAACTTAATTTATTTTTGTGAAATCAGAGTTGAATGCTAAAACAACGACCTTTATTGATGTTAAGTAATCATGTTTTATTTTCGTTTAGAATTTTATATTTCAGACATATTTAGCAAATTTTGTGACCCAATTGTTTTTGTTTTTTAAGTTTCGTGATTCTGCAAAAGGTCCCTTGGGTTTTCTGAAATTTAGTGCTGGTAAATCCTTGAAGGACCTGGGAAAGATTGCGCTCAAGTTATAAGTACCCTGTGATGTTCTGTAAGAACGAGGATCGGATTGGCCAATGGGAATCGGTTCTGAACTTTCGACAGGAAACCATTTTAGGTACGATGCATGCAGTGCCGGAACTAGGCGTTTGAGTGCCCGGGGCCAGTAGCTCAATGAGCGCCCGCTTTATTGCTATTATATAGCAGATTGCAACCTCTCTCTCCCACACGCCTCTTCGCAAATCTACCGAAAAATGAACCCATCACGGTGCCAAAGTCATAATGCCAACACACTGAAAGCACATGAATCTGACATGAAGGTGTGAGGCAGGTAAACGTGATACAAAAACATTTGTCTAAATTTTAAGGGTTACAGATAGAGGTGCCCTCTGACTGGCAAGAAAATTACAATGTGAACAGGAATTTTGGCGACACATTAAATTTTCAGACCGGAATTTGGGGCTTGTTTACAATAAAAATGTTAAAACATTAAAAATAGGTGGAAGCTGCCACAACTTGTGAACTTAACACAGCTGCCATATTGGCTCAGCGGTAGGGCCTCGGCCTTTGAAGGTCGTGGGTTCGAATCCCCGCTCAGGCAGTCTGACAAGTAAGTCCAAAAGGCAACATAAGCATCCGTAGTTATTTAACCCATCTTAAGCCATTGGCTTTCCGTTCCGTTCAATCCATATTGGATATTTTCCAACATGGCAGCAGTATGAAGTTCACAATTTGTGGCAGCACCCACCTTTTTTAGTGTTTTATAGAGTACAAGTCCCAAATACCGGGCAGAGAATTAAATATTTGTTGCTTAATTCATGTTCTTGCGAGTTTTCTTGCCAGTCACAAATTAATTCATCAAGACCAATTGAATTTCGGCTAGGCTTTGCCAAAGGAACATTTATTCAAGTTCAACTTTTTTCAATTTTTTTGGAAAGGGGGGCGGGGGAGGAGCAACATTTTCGGCGCCCTTTTCCCTTTCGGCGCGTGGTGCGGCCGCCTCCTTCACCCCCCCCCCCCCCCCCTTGATTCGGCACCGGATGCATGCAAGCATAAGGAAACCACTCGGTCAGATATACAATTTCCGATTGGTGGTTTCCTGATGTTTGCATTGTATTTGAAGAGGGTCCTGACGAAGGTTCACAGCCCATCCCATTACACTGGCTAATCAGGTTCTGCTCGTCGTTAGCAAAACTCGGAAAGACAGATAGACAGATAGGGTAGTGACGGTTCGGACAGATCTCCTTTAACATCTTTATTGCGATCTGGTTGAAACCTCCTTGGGCACGTGAGATGGCTAAACAGCACAGCGGTTCGGCCTTCAATTTCGATTGCAATGCAGCGAGCGGCAAGGTGGATCAATAAAGGGGAAACAAATACGACCGGTCGGTCGCTTGCTTGCTTGCTTGCGTCCAACACACAACACGCTCATCCGCCTCACTACAGGATGCGGTGCAGGGAGTGTGTGTGTCCGAAAGTGCGGCCACCGTTAACCGAATCGACAAAACGATTAATCACGGTGACAATCGGTGATCGAGCGAAGTTGCACCAGACCGGTATGCTCACAGACTTGACCTTTTCGCAACGTCTACGTCAACGTCAACGTCAGTGTGCCATAACAGCTGCGTTGGATTAACGCTGAAACAAAGGAGAGGAATTAGTTGGGGGTCCAAAGGAGGGCTTTACCTTGATGGCGCCCGTAAAGGGGGTGGGGTGGCGGTCGGGGAGGTAGGAGTAGGGCGGATCAGTTACGTCCGAACTGGCCAAAGATGATGAGAAGCAGTGACACATGACAGCCGATGTCATCTCCCAACCTGACAGCCCGGCTTAGGGAGGAAGTGAGCGACGCGCGGGTTTAGCGCTGCTTCCACCCTAATGGAATTTCCCTTTCTTCCGCCTCTTATTAACGTTCGACGCGCAAGGGGGGACCACATTTTGGATACTTATGATGGGACAAATTGTACTCTAATTTGATGAGTACGCCCGTGGGCTTCAAATTCACGGAAAGTGTCATCCTTTTCTGCGTGGAATACTGTCAAACAAGGCCTGAATCTTTCGCCAAGCTGAATTAGAAAGGCCTTGTTACAGGGAAGATGTTATCCCACTGATTTTGTCGGTGACTTAGGCTGCCGTCTATGTGTATCGTTAGTCCACGGTAATTAAGTGGTGAATCGAAGCAAGAAGATTTCGAGCAAGTTAGTGACTGGGTTTTACCCGGAGGGCATCCGCGCGTTCATCATCCCTGATTCTACCAGGACTACAAAGTGTGTGTGCGTCCAACCCTGGAATATGCAATAATGGTGTGGTCACCGGGTCTGCTGAAAAACATTGACAGAATCGAGTCGGTGTAGAGAAGCTTCACCAAGTCAATCCCAGGTATGAGACGTCTGACGTATACCCAACGGCGGAAACGTTTAAACCTTGACTTCTTGAACTTCGATGTTTTATCCCCGCTTACAAAATTCTCTACTTTCACACTGCCTGAGCTATCGATACTTGAAATGATTTCCAGTACAAAAAATAGGGTGTCAATGCAAAAAATTGATCACCCCAATTCACAAATTAAATTGCAGGCATCACTTCTGTAGTGTCCGAGTGGAACTGAAAGTGCTGAAAGTGTCATGAAGGATCACACATAAAACACACTAAACCCTGAATTTGTGCGACCTCCTTCCCTCGATAGGGTCCAAAAAAAGCCATAACTCCTGACCCATACCCCCTCCGGGCGATAAACAATGATCGGCCCCCTAAATAGCGATAAACAAAATAGTTTTCAGAAATTTTAGAGAAACGGTAGGGGTTGGGGGGGGGGGGGGAGAATTCCCAGTAGGCCCAACCCTTCCCAATCCGCCCCTGCTCCCACTTGCTACATTGTATTTTAAATCAACACTGTCGCAACATAATGACAACAGGAATATGGGACTAGGAGTTCATTACCAATGCATTTGCTGCGTGGAGAATTGTAACTTGACGAAACACTACGTGGGGAGGAGTGGAGGCACGGGAAGAGACCACTTTCCTATTGATTGAATGTGGTCGAAGGATACATGCCGTCGTCGGGCGTGCAAATCGCGGCTGCATTCTAATTGCCGAATTCCCATAGTCATCGCATTCCGTATTACCTCGTTTGCACAATAGTGAATTTTAGGCTCGACTTTAGAAATCGATACAGTGTGTTACGTGACCACTTGTTTTCAGTGGTGATTGTTTAGACCTATATTTTGAACCGCCACTAGAAGACCAAGGAAGGCTTGAAGGAGTGGTGGTGGTCGGGGGCTCAAATTGTTAGAACTGCGTCCAGCCAGAACAACCTACAGCTTTGGTCTTCGGCACTTGGAAGCAATATGGTTGTGCCAGACGCTAACAGTTTGCAAACAACATCAAGGTTTTCTTGTGCCTAAAGTGCCAGTTCAGTTTAAGGGTCTCAGAAATCCCGCTTTGGCTTCCCGTTGCCAAGACAACAAATTCAGTGCCTTCCGTTACCACAAAATAAAACTTCTGCCACTTTGGCTCATCATGCGTGCTATTAGTTGCTTCGCCAGCCATCAATACCTTCCGAATCTACAATCACAACTCGTCAAACCACATCAAGCTCAAAAAGTTATGCGAAGGGTGGCAAGGCAGCGGAGACCGTTATTGGGTCCTAGTTGACAGGATGTACCGAAAGTCCTCAGTGGTACCACTTTTGGTCTCTGAAGGTTAACCGGGTCCTGTGGATTACGTATAACAAGGTTTTGTTCGTTCAAATTATTGAACTACGCAGTGTTTTCTGTTAATCCATTTTCCATTTTTCTTGAAACTGGTTGATCAACTTGAAAAACATTTCTGCCCCTCTCTAGGTGTATTTAATCTGCTAATACAGTGGAATAATAGCTGGTATTACTATTAGTTCACATACCAAGGCATATTGCTGCGGTTCAAACTGTTTCCGAGATATTAGGTTGGGACGGGATGTTAAGGGCAGTGCTCTTAAGAAGCATTTCCAGACCCATAGGCCTTTTTAACCTTCGTGTGTATGGTGGAAGACATCCTGAAAGTTTCTACATAGGGTTAAGAAACACCCTGTATATACGTATACGATGTCATTGACTCGATTGGCATCATTTTTACTGATTCTCAGTACCTTCTTAAAGCACCGAACAGAGCGAACAGAACGCACCACTGTTAGAGACAGTTTGGCTCCAAACTTGACGTCGCGCGTGCGCAGCAACGTTGCGTCAGCCGTTTAGTACCTTTCGAAACTGCAATCACAGCTCAGCAAAATCCACCAGCTCAACAGAGCAATAGTTAGGTCATACCTTTAACATGACCAGACGTTGCTAATTGATTGGACCAGGCTAGGCTAATGAATGCAGCCAGGCGCGAGCAATGCCAAATTGCAAACCATCTTGGGGAGGTGGTTGCGGGTGATTGCCTGTGGTGGAGTTTTTGAGCATGCGCTAGGTACAGGAAACAGATTCACCGCTGACGATGGTTGACGTAAGCAAGCCACATCAACACGGCTATAGTAGGGAATGAGCTGAACTGTCACCAACAGTGGTTGCGTTTGATTCGTTCTGTTTGGTACTTTAGGAAGGTGCTGTCTTGCTTGATGAACCAATTGGATGAATCGATGCAAAACGAGACTAACAAACGCACGAAAACTGATTATAAAACGTAAGCGAAATGCTCCAAACGTTTAAATTGTTTTCAAGTGCAGAAAGTTACCTAACTCCAATCGACAACGCGACTGATAATACGCAACGTTTGTCACGTCGTGTTACTAGACGAAAAAAAAGAGTAGTTTTCTTTGAGTATTGTGTATTCCCACGTTCAGTAATGATTGTGAGATCAGATATTTTAATATTATTCGCTATTGTTAGAGACTACTGCTAGTTGAAACAAACCTCTTTGTTAGCTTCGCAAAAGCAAGCGTCGTCCGCTTCGAGAAAGCAGGGTCCGTTTGGCCACAATGGTTTTGTTTTGGTTTGGGAGCAATTGTGTCAGAAGCTGCTTCATCTTGGGTAATCTCGCCACGCGCGTTTACAGTCTTGGATCGGAGATAGATCTGCTACAGCTCTTTCGTGTTGCATTGAGTAGACCGACCCAATAGTAGAAAGTCTCTGGTTCTGCCCTCTAGGTAGTTGTACAGTTTATCGACTAGTTCCGGAATCCATCAGTCGCGTCGAAAGGTCATGCCCCTTTCGCTCAACAGACAGTTTTAGAATGCCCTGTCGAATTAGCTCATGAATTTCGTGTATTAAAGGTGCCAAACTGTCTCGGATTTTCGACGGATATTCGACGAGTCTGCAGTGGAGTACCTACAGGGTGGCAAGGGTGGCAAAATGCCACCGACCCCCAGCATCAGGAGGCCCCTGAAAGAAAAAAAAAAATGTAGATTTAAAAAAGGCTCTTTTGTAGTACACTATTTTTACTTAATTTGATATAAATCGTATTTTTTAAAAAATAATTTCGAGCCTCCCCGTCCATTCACCCCCCAGTCATTAAAAAATATGGTGGCCCATAAAAAAAAACACGCGACCTGTAAAATTTCTCTTAAGTCCACACTTTTTCGGAGTTTTTTTAAAAAAAAAAAAAGTGAAAATAGGGACCACTTGATTGGAGTACGACAAAGTGGCCACAATTTTCACTACAACAAAAATAGAAACACGCACGGGCTTAGAAACTTTTATGGGTCATCCAGTATATTAAGGAGGGGGACCCCAAAGGCTAATTTGCCCCCAGTCCCAGATAACTTAGCTATCGCCACTGCGAGTCTGGCTTGGTCGTTTTTATAGTTTTGCACTGATTGAGAAACCATGGAGATTGTGACCAGGGCCGTACGGAGGGTAAGGCGAGCAAGGCGCCCGCCCAGGGTGCCGCTTTTCTGGGGGTGCCGTGCCGAATTCCTTCCAACTGTGTAACAGTGGAAGTGGGTGATAAAGCACAAATGTATTTTTCAACGGACAGTGTTGCACATAAGTTCACAACGTCGTAAGAAGAGACGTGCTTGTTTGCACTTGATTTCCGGATTTTTTTAATCGAATATTCATTTTTTCTTTAATGATTATACTGTAACAGAAAACTGAAATTCCCAAAAAAGTTTATATAGAAACACTTCCCTGTATTTACTTCTCAGGAGGAGGCTTGCACCCAAAAAATGGAATAATTGGGAAAAAAAAAATATTTTTTGATTCCGGTTAAATGAGTTATTTTGAAGTGTTTAATTTTAATTTGTTACAGCGGAATAACGTATGCTCTTCTGTTTATTACCTCAATTGAGGTTTTCTGATCAGTTGGCAAGCAAAAGTTATCATGAAATCGCGTTTGTTCAATGAAAAACACGCTAGGTTTTTTTTTTTATTCGTTAATGTTCGTTGACTTCAATCACTTCTATTGCTTAGTACAGGTCTCTCTCATTTACTAGGAGTGATTAGTATTTATTTATGTAAGCCTTGGGGGGAGGGGGGGCACCGCTCAGTTGGTTAGCTTTGGGCGCCAAGGGGGCTAGCTACGGTCCTGATTGTGACCACACGCTCACGGGCATCACACGCCTCTATTTTTCAACCGTCTTTCTAAGCTAAAACTGTTGAACTACACTGCATCTCATATGTAAAACTGAAACTGTTGACGGTAGGGCTGCGTGAATTATTGTCTGCGCAGTGCGTGCGCATTCTTCGCCATCTGCGAGCGCCTCAGGACACCTCAAAGCCCCAACGAAAAATTGCCAGCCTTACTTTTGGAGCGAAATGCTGATGTAGCAGTTGTTTGAAGGACCTCTCACGCTCATCTGAAGAAAGCTTTTCAGTGGCCAGTGAGCACCAAGCCCTTTTACGTTGTGCAAACAGTTCCGGCCGTAGCCTTTTATCCGTTGCTATAGCAATGGTGCCACTGAACTGGCCTATACTTCTGGCAACCGCTACAGCTAGAAAGTTACAATATAACCCCATGTCACGAACCTTGAGAATTCTTCCAAGGTTGACCTTCTAAGGGATGTTTTTATAAACAATAAACAAAATAACTTGTTAATTTTGACTCATTCGGTTCAACAGCTTAAATTTTAAAGAATAATATTATTAATTTGGTTACAAATAGGATTATTGTGTTATTTTTGGAACGCGAAATGTAAAGCAAAGGTGTTTCTTGATGTCTATCTCCCCGATACTCCAGCGTTTCCTACGGGTCCTGTTTTATGCTACTCCTGATATAAGTGTATAGGTAGTTCAAAGTTGTTTTTAGAGGTGGAGTTGTTATCGGTAAATTTTCTCAACCACGAGTTGCATTGCCAAGCTGAAAAAATACCGAGCGCTTGTTGATGAGATGTTTTTGTCAGCTTGGAAATGTAACGAGTGATTGAGAAAATTTATTCATACTTAAACTTGCGCTCGGGTGGTTTTTGAAACGATAATCTATCGTCGCCTTTAAAAATCAACTTTACAATATAAACTTCAACTTGCATAGTGCTATACCTGGTTGTACTGCAGTGGTTTCTCGCTTGAATTCATAATTTCTATTTGCACAAAATGACAAAAGTCTACAAATTGCTGACAAATACACTCATTGGTTCGTTTTGCGTTTATAGGATATACTTTCTACCTCTACTCCGCCTCGATGGAAAAAATAATTACGTTTCCCCGATGATCCATCACCACTTGCCGAAAGTAACTCACCGTGAAAGCAGACAATTGTTGTAGGACGAACATTAGCCCATTCAGGGTGCTTCTATACCAAAGTAAATTAGTGTTTAGTTTTAATGAAAATGTAGTTTCGTAGATTTAACAGATAATATGATCCGTAACATTACAAATTTATTTTCAACTATTTACGTTTATTTCGGTACCGCATTTAATATTTTACGTAGGCTGCTGCTGTTGCTTCTGTCGCCACAGTTTATTGTTGGGGAACAGTAGCCCGCGATTGAGAGAACTATTACCTTTTTTTACGCTCGGGCAGAGAGGCTATGGTCAACTCTGACCCTAGCCTGGCTAGCTGATCATTCCGTCTCCATGGTAACCAGAGAATAGTCGTAGGGATGGGCGATATTGCGATATTTCGATATTATCGCGATAGACAACACACGCGATAGTGTTATCGCAATGATTTACGTGTTTCGCGATCATCGCAGCTTTGAGCTCATTTCGGCTGTTTCTCATCGTTGTCGACAATTTCGCTAAATATTGACCGATTTTGACGTTCAAATACACCATTTTAATCGTTTTTTTCGCCAGCTTTCCAGTAGTACAAGCCAAAAAGTCTCTAGTTGCAACCGTTCTGACGTTATTTCATTAAACCATCTAATCTAAATTTGTCAACAAACATGGCCTCAAATGGATAAGAAAAATTGCTACTCCCTGCTGACTTTAACAGGACTAATGTTACAACATAAAGTGTTTGTTGATTAATTAACATCAACATTTTCACATCTTAACAAGTCACTTAATAATGTTCGGATTGTGTACACTGTTTTTTTTTTTAGGTAATGTATTTTTTTGTGGGTATGGCTTATCTGGCGAGTACGGCTTGTATGGTATTTCAAATACAAAAAAAAATATTTAAATGTACTTAATTATTTTGAATAAATAAGAATACGTTTTTCATAATTTTGTATTAACATGACACTAACTGGGTCTATTATGTATGTGCATTTAGGCCTAGTAGTAGTATTACTAGGCCTAAACATGTATAGCAAGTAGGAACAGAGCTGTTTATGACCAATTGATCAAATTAAGACAGCTTGGCCTACACGTTAAGAAATATCGTAATAGTCGCAAATATCGCATATCAAGGTGCCGCAATAATCGCGTAGCCAAAATTTCATTATCGCCTACCCCTAAATAGTCGAGCGTTGGTGAGGAGCCACCTCGACGTGCTTTACGTCGTATTTGTTTCCAAATATATGCTAGGCCTACTAAATTGCGTTCCGTCGCGAATGCGTTACGTAGTGGACACCAGGAAGACGGTCAATTCGAGCGTAAAAATAACTTGGAGGGCCGAAAGTAACCAATTTATCCGATAAAATATCGTGCACTGCAGCATCTGTCTTAAATAAACGTGATTGGCTGATGGCTGCCGATTAGTGGTGGAATGGAAGCATACGTATTCTTATCAAAAAAAAAATCTTCTGCAAGCGGTAGGGTAAAACAAAGTTGTAAATAGTGTTGTTTGCATTGCAGGATCACTACCACTGTTAAAGTACGATTAGTTTCGTAACATTACACTGTCACTTGGCCGTAGCACTAAACAATTCTACATTCTGTTCTTTTTGCTTTGGCCCAATGGGTGATTTAGCCCATTAAATTACAATTTAAGTTTGGTTTTGCTTTGCATTGGTGATGCATGTTTGGCCATTTCAACGTTTATTTTCTTGATTGGACTATAGTATAGTATGTACTTCGTAATCATTGTTTTGAAAAAAAAAAAAAAAAAACAGTCTTCAATTCAAATGTTTCTGAACCGTGAATAAATTGGCATAATCTACTAACGTTCCCACATTTGTTCCCAAATCAAAGGTTCGACAATAATGGCTCTTTTTCATACGTCTGTAGACTAAGTGAAGTCTACGTATGCCTTCACACAGGAACGGAGCTTTACGGAAATTCTAAAAGTCGCATGCTCAATTTTTTTTTCTTTTGCGCATGCTCGAGTGCCAACGGGCGGGTGGGCGAACGTACGGTACATCCGCTCTGCAGGCTGCTTCTGAACGAAAAAAGAGAGAAACGAAAACGAACGCGTTCGCGAAACGGAGAAGTTCTTTTTAAAACACGCTGCAGATTCAAATGTAGAAACTGTAAAAAAAAAATGAAGAGAGATAAAACGCAGAGAACTTGACGCATGAATACGGTTTTGACAACCAACTGCCTGCGTTTTTTTTTTTATTTATTTATTTAAGAAGTTTAATCAACGTCCTTCAAGAACACTCAAGTCCTATTGGTGGAAAATGTTGTAACATTTTCTTTTTCTCGGCAGGAATCCATATATGGGAGGAACCAGATTTAAGTCAGTTTTGAAACCTGTCGTCTAGAATTTTTTTTAGTAAGGGATGTGGATACATCAAAATGAGGAGGAAAAACAAGTACTGAAAATAATTTTCACTGCAGAGCACACAAAAAAAAAAAAAAAAAAACGAACGGCACACAACTTTCAAAGTCAGTTTACGGGTTTTGTTAACAACCTGTGGGAGATTTGTGGAGCGCTTAGTTGTATTGCTAAATTAGAGGGAAGAGTGAGACGGATTCCTCTTAACGTCATCAAAACCGATCAATTTAGAAAGGGCACTGTCTCACTCGTCGTTCTTAAAGGGACATAAATCCCTGTTGGCTTTTCTGCATGACTCAGTTTTGTAACATTAGTTCAAACGTATATAAATGTTGCCAACACATTCATTTTCTTGTTTTTTTCTTGCGTGCGAGGTGATTTGGCGACATTAACTCTAACCTGTGTAAATGTTGCCAACTGCAATCTCATCGGGTCACACGATATACCGGAAGGATTTATGTCCTTTTAAGAAAAGAAAAATTAGCAATAATCGCTGTCACATCTATTTTCAGGAGACAAATGTTAGTGACAACATACAGATCCTTATTAATCTCTGTATAATTGGATTTTGTTTCTAAATTTAGACATTTTCCATGGTGGCGTGCACAGAAGGGGAACAAGGGGGTAGGGGGGGGGGGGCAGTACCCCTTCCCTTTTCGTAATTGCCCTTTATGTAAAAAAAATGGCCTTTTGTGCCAGCATTTGCTGGTGCGGCGTTGCCTGAGAAAGAGC
Source organism: Lithobius niger (assembly GCA_023313725.1). Classification (NCBI taxonomy): domain Eukaryota; kingdom Metazoa; phylum Arthropoda; class Chilopoda; order Lithobiomorpha; family Lithobiidae; genus Lithobius; species Lithobius niger. The sequence goes on along the minus strand of JAHWFP010160533.1, from coordinate 7,079 downwards.
CTGAAGGCCCAAAAATAAAACCTAAAAAGAGCCAAGAAAGGGGTGATAAAGGGCAAAAACGCTAGAAAGGGTAAAACGATAGGGAAAAAAGTCCATTAAAAGCCTAGAAAAGGGCAAAAAAGGCTTGAAAAGGGAAAAAAAGGCTAAGAAAGGGTAAAAAGATAGACCAAATAAGTCCGTAGGAAAGAAAATGTGTCCTTTTACTAAAAGTTGCCCATGCCCTCTCGGCGGTCTGTGCACACTTCGACTGGGCCCACATCTCACTTTCCTACAGTTTAGAAACACAACCGTTTCCTCTCACTTCCGGTTTGCAAACATGTTGGACCATGAAGTGGCAAAGAACTGAGCAGGAAATAACCTGCCTCACTAGGCTCAGCAAGATTTCGGCTCCATGACGTCATACTTACTGCATATGGGAGGAGTTTGGATCAGTTGCGTCGTGTTAAGAAACAGTTATTCTCACGCCCCTCTCAGTTTACAAGCACAACCCCAACTTATGCAGTTTTTTAACGAACGTGTTAAGACCTTCTCGCCCGTTACAGTTATTTTTTAAGACACAGTTATTTTTTAACAAGTAAGTGTATTACAAAAATAACAATAAGGGGAAAACAACAACAGTAATTTTAAGCATTGCTTTAACATGTCCTTTCTCTCCATTTTCTCAAGCTGGCTATTCTCGCGCGCAGAACAAAAACTTACAGTGGTGATTAAACGAAAGTAGAAAACATAATACACTACGACGGGAATTCCATGTTTCTACAAGGCATCCATTTTAGGTTTATCAAGCTGAAAACAACCCATCCAATGCTAGAATTTAGAAATCAATATGCTACTTTCTAGGGTATGGTACTTCAATTTAGGACTATTTCTTTAAGTGGATGCAAACTACTTTTCGCGTCTTTGTGATTACCATACCTACATTCTATTCTAATGTATCTGTGTCTAGACCAGTGCTTTTCAACTGGTGTGCTGGGGAACCCTAGAGTGCCGCGAAGGTGGTTAAAGGGTGCCGCAGGTTAAAATCCTGCGAAAGAATGTCGTCACCCTTCAACGGCAATCGCGTGCAGCAACGAGGCTCGTTTGCTGGGATTGATAACCATGTTGCTCGATCTCCGGTAAAGGTCTATTTAGGGAAAAATTGGCTAGGGATATAGGTTGGTAGTCTGTAGTAATAAACAATTGTGTGTGTTGGCTATACGCAGTGGCATGTGCCTGGGGGAAGCAACATCTTTTTGCTTGAAAAAAAAAAGCTCTTCAACTTTGGGACATGCAGGGGTGACATTAGGTCAGCAAAAAAATCGAAGGGTACCTGGGGCCAAAAAAGTTGAAAAGTTCTGGTCTCTTTGTTGGAAATGGGAGTACGCAAAAACCGAAGACGTACAAGAAGCGAACATTGTGGACTATGAAGAATGACAAGCAAGCCGTAATATTGACAAAAAAAATCACCTGCCTTGCTGAGTCGGGGTATTGAAAAGGAGAATGCACTACTTTTTTCCCTGGCTTTTTAAGCGAGGAATCGTAAAAAAAAAAAAGGAAGGGAAAAAAGATAAACTTTACCCCACGAAATTTTAAAACTAACCATTTGGTGGCTAAAAAAATTGAGCCCTTCCCTCTGTTCTTTTCTACGCGAAAGAGAGATAAGCCGCCTTCGTCCTGCGCATTCGTTGGAAACTCTCCTCAAGCCAGACAGAAACGCTGCTCTGCCAGCTCAGCTCAACGCTTGCCGGTTAAACACAAAGGCTTTTATTGTGAAACGTTCATGCATAAAACGACTTTGTTGTCTCATAATCGGATCTTATTGTATTTAAAAAGAAGGAGAAAGAATGAATGAAGGAAAGAAAGAAAGAAAGAAAGAACGGAAGACTGAAAGAAAAAAGCTAAGAAAATGAAAGATGGAACGCGTCAAAAAGGCGCATGGGCGGAAAAGCCGTTAAAACAGCAGCTGTCCGGTCTTGGGATTTTTTTATAGTTTTTTTTAAAGTTAAAAAGCCCTTCCTGCCAAAATTTGTGCGGCGTTGTGAAAATCCTTTTAGCGATTTAGGTTATCACGGCTTGGTTGCATACGACCAGCTCAAACTTAAAGGTGACTTTTCGCCTTAGAACGGCTGGGATTGTTAACCTTTTTACTTTGCCCCTACGAAGGTTAGATAGAATAGCGCCAAATAGTAATTAAATATGTTTTGATAGGCATATTTTCATTACTGTCACTTGATTTTTTGACCCTCAAATACGGGATATACTGCTCTGAATGCTGTTGCATGATGTCAAAGTTGGATTTAACTGTAATTATGTGGAAATACTTTTCCCGCTATCAACTTAATCCACCTACCTGTCGAATCCTTTCGTCGTTAAGGTTCTGAAAATCATAACGAAAACCTACGCAAACGCTTATTTATTTATAAAAAAAAGAATTATAAAAACATGTTAAAACGCTACTCACAGCCATACTGCGAGATGGGAGCGCAACAAAAAAACCTAATTTCGATCAGCACATTAATTAGTAAAGGGAAATTATCTCCGGCAGGACAAGTTTTTGGTTGCACTTTCTGATGTTATATGTATAGCCGCAGCAAGCGCGGTAGCTCGCTGCAGCTAAACATATAACATCAGAAACCGCAACCAAAAACTTGTCCAGCCAGAGATAATTTCCGTTTTGCTAATGTTCTGGTCGAAATCAGATTTTTCTAGTTGTGATCTCATCTCGCAGTATGGCGTTAGTAGTATGGCTGTGAGTAACGTTTTAACATGTTTTAGTAATTCTTTTTAAAAATAAATAACCGTTTGCACAGGTTTTCGTTATGATTTTCTGAACCGTAACGACAAAAGGTAGGTGAATTAAGTCGATAGCGGGAAAAGTACGGTTTCCAAATAATTACCCATGAAACAACAACTTTTCAGGGAAATTAATCATAAAATAACTTGGTTCAAAAAAAATCTTTAAAAAAAAATAAGTCACACCTAAGCGACAACACGTTTCGGGTCATACTTAGCAACAGGACATAGTCTAGATTTCAAACTTGGTTCGCTTCAGCTGGTTGGACGCAGGAAAATATAGACCAGTAGGTTTTGAAAGGTTGTCAAACATTCGCGTTTCTGAAGCATGGGGATGCGCGGATTGAGTGAGCTGAGCGACCGATTACCGCGTATAGTAAACCTTTTCAATGTAAAGCAAACCCTTTTTTACTGTAGAACTGCGTACATTCTATATGAAATGTGAAGAACGGTGGGTCCTAATAATAGTAACCTACATCGAATTTACGCTACTCTGGGGATACCGAATAAACGAATGAAGCATATGGATCGACGCTTGAGTGAGCGTAGCGAACGATACGGCAGTCTGCAATAACACCGCTCTTTATTTTAATCTGCGACGTTTGTGACGGTCCCTTGGTTATCAGCTCTCTCCGAATCGACGGGTCGTTGGGTATGGCTCGAAATTCCGGATCAAGTGCTCAGACCGGGTGATGTGGTCGCCCCGGTGTTGTTCAGGGTTCGTACACGGCCTTGAATTCATTGAAAAGCCTTAAATTTGAAAACCGAAAATTCAAGGCTTGATAAACCTTGAAAAATTGGAATTTTTGTATTATTTTGCTTAGAATGAGGTTAATGACACAATATTAATTTAGATGTAAAATTAAATAAATAAATTAGAAATAATTTGTCAACCGAATCCATTTCTTCTGTGAACGATGCTCCCTTCTGATTGGACTGGAGACAGAAAGAGAGAGGTGCGGTGCAGTGCAAGCAATGTTTGCCAGAAGGTGGCAACTGTGTGCAAATACAGTTTTGTGATGTCCTTGGCATGGACACACCTAAGCCCAGCGTGGGCACCAATGGTAATGACTAACACGGACTACCAGAGTGTAGGCTACAGCTTATAAGACAACTGGCTTCCTGTTTACTCCTCCTTAAAGATTGTTACAACAGGAAGTCATGTGATAAAATAAATACTATATACATTGAATGGGTCAGCGTATTAGGTAATTAAAGGGTTATCTATAGGTAAGGTTAACATATTGACATGAAATTGAAAGCGGCCATTGTGGAGCTCACAAGTGACGACTCCACAGGTTTAGCTTCTTGCTGCAGACTAAGAGCACAATGGTGCCAACGTTGACATCTGACAAACTACTGGAATTTAAAAGGTAATTTTGAGAGTCTACTGCGCAAAGAGCCTTGAAATCGGTTGTAAGCTAGGCTTGAAAAATCTTTAAAAGCCTTGAAAATGGTTTTGTCCGTTATGTACGAACCCTTGTGTGTTGTCGGACAATACCTACAACATTTGGCAATTTGAGCAAGTCTGAAATTAAGAGTTGCTGCATTTTGAACACGTCTCTTTAAAAATTAAAAAGGACAGACAAGGCCGAGCTTCAAACTACAGACAACGTCATGCCAATAATTAAGACGAATGAAGCAATTTGCAATTTATTCCTCCAGCTAATTTCTTAGTTTTTAGGAGCGTTTCATCTCGCTAACAAGCGATGCGTATTAAGACGTGACATGCGCACAACACGAGCGAACCTTGATTAAACCTTGACTTCTAACAGACGGCGAAAATAAATGAGATACGAATCGAACGACGTATACCTATACACTGATTTTCTCGAGAGACGAAATTTGCAATAATATCTCAAATAATTTCAAGGCGATTTTGACTGCAATTTTTCACACAGTGCATGACGTTGTATCGATTTTTCGCAAATGTTCATGTCGCTTACTCATAAATCACCCTTCCCTTCCTCACACCCGTCATTTTTCGAGGGCGTACTTCCTCACCTCACCCCTCCTCCTTCCGTCTATCAGAAGAGCAATAAAAAGGGGCGCGAAGTATAATTAAACTACAGCTTCCTAGACATATCACCTAATAAAGGACGCAAATCCTACAATTTCGCGAAACTAAGCCTCTTAAGGACGGCCCATTTAGTTTGATTAATGACGACGTGTAACGCGAATTGTTCACTTCTGTTGCAGCATCGACAACGCTACATTGTGTCAAAAAAATTAAATGAAAATTACCTTCAACTCGAAAAAGACAATCTACCTTTATTTTTTTTTAACGCGGGAGCGCAATTCAGCGAATAACTTCAACACGAAAGACGATGATGACAAGTTAAAGAGAAAAACAGCTTACAAAATCTTGACCAATAAAAAGTTTTCTTGACCAGTATACTTCCTACAAGAATAGCATACTGCCATGCTGTTTTTTTTTTAATTTATGTGAAATGTGTATATGTACTAGACCAAACCCGTGCTATGCACGGGGCCGGTCATGAATTAAGTTTACAGACACTCTTTTCCCGGCACACTTTCCCCGACACTTTTCCCGACATTCTTCGTGCCCGTGCCTCGTACATCTTATTGTGAGCCGTATGTGAGTTGATCGACCGCTCCCTCCCGGCTGCACTTGCCATGCTGGTAGAATGGAAGAGTCCACTTGCACTGCGGGCGTGAGAAGGGGGAAAGTGATTGTTCGGCCTTTTTTTCTTAACTGCTCAGCCGGATCCAGCATTATTATTAGGATATATCCTTATGCCCGCTCGCCTTTTAAATATGTGAAAGGCGAGCGGGCAAGCACAGCCCAGAGGTTTGCGTCGTCGTCTTCAAACCAACTAAATTCCGAATCGAACCCCACTACTGAGTAACATGGACTTAAAAACAGAAAAGTCAGAGTTAAGCCACTGTGGCTGTTAAAGGGGTTAAACAGTTGGTTGTTTTGACGTCATCAAGTTCCCATTCCCATTTTTACCCGCATCTTAATGATGTCCCTTTATAGGCTGGCTGCAGTCAGCAATTACCATGATTCTTTCCGGACATGTTGCTCATACAACAAATTGTGTTTATTACTAGCTGGTAACCCGTGTAAGGACGCCATATGCGTTCGGTAAATGTTGTGACAAATCCCCACCCCCCACTCCCACACCACCGCTTTTGGTTCGCAACGACAGTGGGTAACATTCTTCACTCCGTGTGGGAGTACGGAGTACATGAATCACGTTGTCAGCCATTTCCAATTCTCACTGCCACGTTGTCAGCCATTCCATGTTGTCTGCCATTCCACTTCTCACTGCCACGTTGTCAGCAGTTCCACTTCTTACTGTCATGTTGTCAGCCATTCCACGTTGTCAGCAATTCCACTTTTCACTATCACGTTGTCAGCCATTTCGACTTCTCACTGCCACGTTGTCAGTAGTTCCACATCTTACTGCTACGTTGTCAGCCATTCCACTTCTCGCTGCACTTCAATCTCGCTGATCTTGCAATTCTGTTTCTTCGTTTCTAATTATGGCAAAACGGTCGGTAAAATTTGGTAATATTTTACTTTAAACTATCTGGAAAACTTAGCGGCTGTGGATCTATTCAAACCTATTCTGGAATATGCCAGCCAAGTGTGGTTACCCATATCACATCAAAAACCAAAGCTGGTAAAAGGGGCCGCCAAGTTCCGAATGGTTCGGCCCTTAAAAGGAGTGATATCAACACACCACCAACACCTTCGCCAAGTTAATCGCACTGCTTAATAGTTCGAAGGTTAAATGAAAACTAGAACATTGCTACTTACGGTAGCAATGGTCAAGCTTTCATTTAACGTCCAGAGTATTATTCGGTGCGATTAAGTTGAGGAATGTTTTGGTGTGTTGATATCACTCCTTTGAAGGACCGAACCATTCGGAACTTGGCGGCCCCTTTTACCAGTTTTGGTTATTGATATGATATCAATCCTTTTTTTTAAATTTTGTATTAGACTCAACTCCACTACCGTGCAGATGTGTAATAAAGTGGCACGTCAACAAGAAATTGGTTTTCAACACTTTGCTACTACTTTTTGCCTAGAGGCCGAAGCCGAACCATTCTCAACTTAGTCACCTCTTTACAGGTTTTTAGTTTGGTTTTAATTTTGTTGTAATTTGCTTAACTTCGTTAGTTTTGATAGTGTTGATATCACTCCTTTGAAGGGCCGAACCACTCTCAACTTGGTGGCCTCTTCACCAGTTTTTGGCTGTTTATTTGCCTTTGTCTTTACAGTTAGTTTATTTTTCGTGAATTGGACGTGAATACAATTTCTTTGGCAACGTGGTTTA
>JAHWFP010160531.1:15402-26657 GCA_023313725.1 Lithobius niger | reverse complement strand
TAGCTGGCGCGGGTGCTACCTGCATCGGTCAAGAGTAGGAATGTAGACAGAGTGCGAAGGTTTAGAATGCATTGTTATATACAGTTGCGACCCCCTGGTTTGAGAGAGTATACAGAACTGACGAGCCTATAATAGTGGTTTTCGATACATTTCGTCATTTATCCTTTACGACTATTTGCTCTAAATATTTACTCAACATTCGTCGAAATCATGTTTTTTTTTATCATTGATTTTGCTTTTTTTTCTTGTGTCAGGATCTGTCATGATGACGAATGCGACAGACTGTGGCTCCCTCGAGCGACGCAGTTTTGCGAGTTTTTATCTAACGACCTAAATCAACATCAACACGAGCGAATAAACAGCTCTAGGCGATACATTTTTTTTCTGTCGGTGGCTGAGGTTCTTGATGGAGCCCTCCCCCCCTCACTACCTACACACACACACATCCACCCACACTGATTCAATCTTTACATCAGGAACGATTACGTAAATGCATTTTTCTGGGCACCTCCTCCCCTTGTGGCTGGCAACCACTGTGTTGCTACAGTGACGCGGCATAAATAGCTTGAAGAAACTGGTCGTTGCTAAAACCCCTAAACTTTGTCTATCACCGTACGCTTCGTATTTTGAAATGGGCTAATTGCAAAGAATAAAATCCCGAATACGGAAACGAAACGGCAGACACCATCTCCCACACTACAGACACAAGTGGCGCCCGTAACTGGGTATGCCCGATACGCAGCCTAGAAAGTAGTCCACAGCGTCCTTTCTTGGCAGACGTTTCCATAGCCTCTGGAGCCAAGATGGAGACAGTATGTGTGGATTCCAGCGAGAGCACGTTCAGTGAGTCCAATTTCCCAGCTCACTTGCTACTCCCTACGATAAACTGAGGTCAAAACAGAACGGAGATCCCTTGGGCTCAATGGAAACTGAACTGGGGGGCTGGGGCTACACTGCAAAGTGGTCGCCAACAATAAGACCTACGTAATTTCAACAATTGTTGGCTATTTACTTCCCGGCTCTCCCATACGAAAAAATGACAAAGCTTCGTTTATTTTCGCCCGCATGAAAATGAACACGAACATGAACGTGAAAGAATGTAATAGAATTGATCATTAGAAAGGGGGGGGGATCACGGGGGAGGGAGGAGGGAGGATTTGAGTCCCAGGATGCGATGATTTGTCATCAAGCAAGTAACATTATTAGCCAGAGACAAATTGTTCAATGCGACGATGCTCGAGTGCGCCAATTTTCAAAATGGTGCACCTTGTGATTTGAGTCACAGGATGCGCTGATTGAGTGAGCGAAGCGAACGAAAATCGGGGTTTCTTAGCCAGTGTGCGCATAAAAATGATTTAAGCGTCGGTTGCTTGTCAATCGGTAAGGAGGACGGATTGTATGGATAAACTATCTAAAATTGGTTACGAGCCTTACAATCAGTTTCCATAATAATACACGAACATTCATTGTTGCTTTTCATAGCGTACAAAATACAAGTATTGTTGACATTAAACGACAATATTGGAGGAAGCAGATCGCAATGAAGCACCCTTAAATGTTGCAAAAGCTATTTTGCGCAGGATGCTCGAATATATTAAGAAGGTATGTCCTTTTAACTGGCGCAAAATAGTTTTACACAAAAGTCTTACATCGCACCATTTTCAAACACTGATAATTAAAAAAAAAAAAGAACAACGTTTGAATTCCATTGATCCCCACCTGGCTCCACCCTATGACCCCGGCTGGGTATCGAGCCACCAAACTCCAAGAGTCGAAACGTTTTCATCCAACTATTCCATCGGCCTCAGGGAGTTAGTAGGGACTTTGGACGGGGGATACAGGTGACGGACAAACTCCTAAGAGGCATTGTGATTGGCTGACAACAGCGAACAACGCATCCATCCATGTTAAAAGCAATGTAAAAGTCATCTTTGCAAAGCAGTACGGTAAAGCTGAAAGTTTGTTTTTTTAAACAAGAGTTTGACAAATTATGTCATTTCCCGGAAAGCACTGACAACCGCCCAACCTTTTACCAGCGGCTTTATTTACACAAACATCATTATTGTAATTATTGGGTTTTTTTTGTCATCTATCGATTTTTCAGAAAATGTGCGATCATATCAATGATCTGAAGGTGGGCTGCCATGAGTAACTGTCGTACTGATTTTTATCGACATTTTGGTTTTGATAAGCTGGATAAGCTAAACTTTCGCTTTTTCGTTGAGATTTTAGCAGCTCTTCCTTTGTTGATTAAATCAGAACATAGGACTCAAAATCGGTTTTAAACTTCAGCTGTGCAATTACGATTTATACTTGGGGAAGGTATGAGAAGTGTCGCAAATAATCTCCAAACGTTTCTTTATAGTTTTCAGGGGCGGGGGGTTCTAGAAAATAAAACCACTGTGAATAAAGCCGTAGAAAAAATGTTGGAAAAGAGCCACGAAAAAATGCCAAAAAAAAATAACGATGGAAAAAACGCACTATGTAAGGTGTTTACCGGTGAAACACCGTCCTACCTGGCGAAATTCGAGCTAAGGCAAGTGACCTAACCTAACCCATATACACAAACCAACCTAACCCATATACAAAGCCAATTTACTCCTTACTGCAAAGCTAGGGGTCTTTGCGCTGAGAACACATATTAGACACATAAACACAAGTTTAGAAGCTTGGTCTAGTCCTTAGCAGAATCCAGGGAGACGACCTTTCGAGTTGCCTACCCTACACCAACTAGCTTTCGTTTGTCCAGGCCCTCATATTTATAGGTGGGGAAAACAATACAAGTTGCTTGAGGCATTACGTTGCGCGACTGGCTAACAGGTGCGAGCCGGTCCTAACTCGTTCGAACAGGAGGGCTGGCTCGCTATCCGGCAGTTGGCGGTCGGCCAACTTCCGTTGTTGGGCGGAAGTTGACTGGACGCCAAGCAGCCTATGTAACTGCAAGGTGCACCACGAGCGTTCGTTCAGTCGTGTTGCGCCCTGCTGTACGTAAATAGCCGACTACAAAGTCATCATGCCTCCAGAACATCATTTACATTCATCGTCGTCCCATTAGAATTGTTTGCAGCAGATTAGGCAATGGCAGGTAAGCATCTTTAACATCAAATCTAGTGCAAACCATGTGTAAATCATTCAAATCTTGTAAATATTGTACAAATGTTGTAAATCTAGTGCAAATCTTGAAAATCGTGTAAATCTGGTGTAAATAATTTAAATCTTACTTTAATCTCTAGTAAATCTTTAAATCCCAGCAAATCTTCATGTAAATCCTCAAACCTGTGTAAATCTCCAAAGCTTTACGTAAATCTTTAGATATTCTTCATATCTGCGTAAATCGTGCACAACTTTGTGCAGATCGTTAAATCTTCCTTAAATCTTTTGTGATTCTCTAAATCCCAGCAAATCCCTAAATCTCCGTAAATCCGTTGTAAGATTAACAGATTTACAAATCACGCACACTTTTTTGTCTTTGTCCAACCCTTCGACAGGAAGTCACATGACTTTTCTTATCAAAAAGGTCAAAGATGGCTGAAATCAGGCTAAAAACCGGAAGCTATTCAACTTATAGTCATACAGACTGAAATTAGGTAATCTCCTCGGTTCGGGATCTCCAGGTGCTCACGCCATTTTCCTTCCTCTAGACAAATGCATGTATTGGAATATTTCCTTCCCCCTCTCACGTGTATGTTTACCATCCATTATTGACGACATCACCATAGATATGGATACCTCCCCCTTGCAGTTATGGCATCACTTTTGTTTCGTCCCTGCACCATTTTGCTGGAGGCCACACTCTCCCTTTACCTGAATTTTGCTGATGCCGCCGTAGGGCGCATAATATGCTTACGTCAGCATCACACCCTACCACGTCATTAGAAAGGGGAGAAAGAGAGAAACCAAAGCCGCCTTGCTTCGTCTCGGAAGGTGTTGGCTGTACTTAACTAAAGACGGGATTATTGGGGAAGTGACGGGCAGGGGATGCTGTTTTTAGGGCAGAGGTGTGCGTGGTGGAAAAAGCCGGCATGTCACTTAAAGGGAGGTATGGGCATTGTTCTGGTAACCTCCCATGAATTCTGACAGCATCAAAAGCTAACATGGCAAATTTCAAGTGCCTAACATAAAATGTGGCTCATACTTTTACACCATTTATTTTCTTCGCGCCCGGCCGGCGCAACAGAATTATTTTAGAGTTAAATAATCGTAAAGTTTGGAAATAGTAGACTCTACTCGACTAATAACATAAAATTAGGGCTTGGAGAGGGTGTTAATGCATTGTTTACTGTTATTTTCGTAGAAGATTGGTTTGAGTTTAGTTATATATTTAAGTTTGTGCGCTAAAATCGCATTATATATAAATAAAAATTTCCGTTATATCGGAAAAAAACTCCCATGTGATAGAACAAAATTCTATTACGTCGGGAAAAAAAATTTCGTGGTGTAGAAATACGTTTTCCCGTCAAGTCGGATTTTTTCTATCTGATGCGCCGTACGATATTATTATTCCATCTGTTGGGTTTTCGATCCAACGGGCCTGAACCATTATTCTGATTACGCAACGAATTGATTTCAAAATGTGAAATAATACGGGTAGAAATAAAACAGATCTTGGAGCAAGCAGCCTTCACACTAGATGCGCGCATGATTCCCGAAGATTCCTCCCTAGGACAGTTTTAGTATTTGGTGCGGACAGCTTAGTGTTCTTCGTGTCGGTAAACATTAATAATGATTGATCTTTGAATCCATATTGCACTCCCGGAATAGTATAGACTTTGTTCAATGGTTTTCTTTCGATTTTATATAGTATATATAAATATATTTAAAATAAGAGGGTGAGGGATTGCCCCGAACACGTCATTTGCGGTAGCCCTTGAGCATTTGCATCGCAGCGAAGGTATTCGTAAAAAAAAAAGGCATTCGTTGTTCTTAAGATGAGCGAAAATCGGCTTGAGTGGTAGACTCTCTAAGGGCGCATTTACGCAATGACTCGCCTTTGTATTTTCGCAGCTAGAATTTAATCGCCATGGCAAAGGTGTCGTTGCCATGGAAACATCTATCTTGATCAGATAAATTCAGCATCGTTTTAGTAAACACTTGCAGTCTTACAATCCTCGACAATAAGGCAACGATATCCTCCTGACGAAACAATTTCTCAGTCCATTTTGAACTCGCATTATTGACTGTTTTTGCTGCGAGCCGGCAGAGCTAAAACCGTCGCCATAAATTATTAATTAAGAATTTGGTTGGTGGATCTACAGTATTAGGCAGCATCGAAAATGCTTTAAAACGCCGCAAACAGTATTTCTTTGACACCTGTGATTCCAGGGTGCACGGGAAAAAAAGCCCCGGAAAAAAAAGCCGATGGAAAAAAAAGCCTCGGGAAAAAAGTTCTCTGCAGTGTTGGGCTACTGACCAAACCGCAAAGCGCGCTCTCGGCAGGCATTTTTTTGTTGGCGATTCCTATCCAACAGCAATACCGACAACGGTCAGTATAGTGTCAGTCACCTGGCTAAGAGTGAAAAAAAAAACATTTCTATGAAAACAGTTATTAATGAAAGAAAAAAATGGTGGTGAAATGCTAGCGGCGAAAATATTGTATATCTTTTCCTCCCCTCCACCCGGGATGGGACGTTTGTTAGCCCTATAAACAACTCATTTCCAGTAAGTTTACTACCTTTCAAACGTACCTAAAGTTTTTTCCATGGCAGTAAAGCACCATGTTTGTCTACGTTTATCAAATTTAATTTTTAATTTTGGGTACGGGTCTTGACTTATCGAACTTGACCTTACAACTATCTAGCAAAAAAAGTGGACGTTATGCAACGCCCTAGATAACTACACAAAAATGGTAATAACTGGCTGGTCCCATGTTGAAAGACTCCCATGTTGTGACCCTGTCCCGTTTATTGTCGCACTGGCGTTTGCTTTTCTTGGTCCCCAGAATTGGTTTGCCCAGAGTTTTTTTCCGTCAGTAATAAATGTCGTAATATTTCGTCTGTAAATGCTTGTTCACATTACCGGCCGCTCGTCATTGCTACACGTGCAGAGAATGAACACGTTCACCCCTTTTTCATTGCTACCGTGCCATAAATGAACATGCCTCACTCTTTTTCACTGCTGCCGTGTAAAGAATGAACGTACTGCGCCGTATTGCGTTAACATCTCCGTTTGCATTGGTTAATATGCTGCGTTTGGTTTAGATTGGTTAGGTATACAGTGTTTGCTTGAGGCACAGGTGGGCAAGCGGATAATACGACCGCTTTCTGTCCAGGAGGACCTGCCTCGAATCTGGCCTTGGCCCCAACGTGGCAATTTTGGGTGGAGAAGGGCCCTGTAGTACCTAGTAGTCATGTCGATTGTGGCCAGAACTTCTTCTCGGATTGCTCCAGCTAAATTGCCCTCTCATCGTTTAGTCATTATAATCCTCATTTGAAGGTGTAGCGGGGATACGCGGCTGCCATGACCCGTGGCTGCGCCCTGATACAAAACCGGAGCCAATAGCACTCACTCACTCACAATGACTGCTTTCACCGTCTACTGACCCTCGCCTAGGGATCAGTGCAAGCGAAATATATATGTATACTAGAAGAAGCCCGTGGTGTTTGATGCATTGTTAGCAACATTGAGACGGTTTGCTATCTCATGTGTCTGTTGTGGAAGGCGTATATGCCGTATATGTGTTTTTGCGCATACTGGCTAACAAACACCAATTCCCGTTCGCCTCGCTCACTCAATCACCGCCTTCCCTGATCTTCACTTACATATGATGATTTCCACCAGAAATAGAGAAATACGCATTTGTACAACTAAATCCAAACCCTTTCCCCCCCCCCCCCCCATTTTCTCATCATTTTTTTTTCTGGGAGAGGCACAAAGTCAATATTGTTTACAATAGTTTATCTGTCACTAACCCTTTTATTTAATCGTCGACAACAGCGGAACCTTTAGCGAGCGATTAACGCGTCATTCAGCGTGATGTTGATTGGCCCGGCGTCACCCAGCACGGGCTCTGACCCGTCCCAGACTCCATCGATTCATGTAAAGCTATTTTTTTTTTTTAAAACTGGATTCTGGGCAGACAGTAAAAAGTGTTTTCAAAATTTAGCCGACTTTCCCTGCTCCTTTAATTTTAATCGTCAGCTGAATATTAAAGGCGCCTGTTCATCCTTTCGATAGCATTGCCCATATTTTAAACACAGCATCCACGTTCCAGATTCTCTGTCATCCAATAGGCTGATGATGTTGGTCACGTGATCTTGTTTTAAGTATGAAAATCGCGGCGCTGCTGCGAATAGTGTTGTTGTTCTATTTTTAATTTACCGGTATTTTCTTTATATTGCTCGAACAGGCTACGGTGGTGCGTCTAGGAGTTAAAAAGGTGAAAGGCGCCTGTAAGTTGCATATATACCTGAAGCATTGTTTTATCCATTAAAAGTTACATTTTCAGTTTATTGTCAACAATCATTGCGTTTACGGTCATCGACTACCCTCATTATTAGCATTGAATTGTTTTAAGTGGTCCACATTGTCCAAAATCGGTTATTTTTTGGAGAGGTTAGGTCAAGAATACGAGCTGTTCTTGGGCAACAGATGATTCCACAATTTCATAGCACAACAAATTTTTTAATTTTCGGAAACAATTGCTAGTTTCCTTGGTCACAAACATATGCAAGAAAATCCTGATTAAAAACACAGTAAACATAAAACACGGCTTCATAACATCGCCATCTTGGCATGGTTCAACCTAAGATTACGATTTTATGCAGCCGTGTTTTATGTTTACTGTGTTTTTAATCAGGATTTTCTTGCATATGTTTGTGACCAAGGAAACTAGCAATTGTTTCCGAAAATTAAAAATTTGTTGTGCTATGAAATTGTGGAATCATCTGTTGCCCAGGAACACCTCGTATTCTTGGTCCACGTTGTTTTTGCAGGCTGGTTGCTCGGATGGCCTGTGTGTCCGTTAAACAATTCTAGCTGTTCTAAGCTAGTTTTTATTAATGTAGATATATATATATGTAGATAATAAATAGTAAACATCTTTCAGCAGTGCTGCGTTGCCGAAAATATAAAAAAAAAAAAACATGCATATACCAAGTCGCAAACACCCCAGAAATCACACCCATGATGATGGAGCCTCTGCTGCTACAAGACCAAAAGTTCGAACATCCCAGCTTTTAATATTGCTGTTTTCTTTCGGTTATGGCAAGTCGTAAGCCTAAAACCTGACACGGAGACGGAAGGTATCAGGAATAAAACGGAATGCAAAGACATGAGCGAGCTGCTTTACGCATTTATTTACGACTAAGTTTTACGCTCGTTTCGTCTGTCTGCTAGACATTTTCACACGAAATTCAATCTTCCCGAAATTGGGAAACGGGTAAGGTAGGTAGGTATGCGTGGGGAAGAAGGGGGGTGAGGTGGGAGCGTGAGGGAAGAAAAGAAGTCAGCATGTTTGGTAGGAGAATCACGTTTTAGTCTCGCCCGTTCGGGAACAGAGCGAGAGAGAGAGACAACGCAGCCCCAGCGAGCAGCTGCAACACTTGCACCGAGAACGCTTCGGCCCCTCGAGATCACCCATAGCTGTTCTACATGGAATTTGCATTACAAACGGCCCCCCACATTAAACAAGAATATGAATATTATTGATTCTTCCCGGTGTAGTGGATAACGAGCGCTGACGGTCGGGGCCTGATCGGGTCGATACATATAACCAAGATTGTATGTGGTGCTGTCTTCGCCTTTAAGCTTGAATCGTGTTTCAGCGTATAGAGTTATGACGAAAAGAATTGAAAATTGGAGCTCAACCAACACCAAGATGTTCTCAAAACTGTAGTGACGTTTCAATAAAGGAAACCGAACCTTGATTTTTTTTTTTTGTTGGGCACCAAAATCAACACTGTACCGAAAACTTGTAAAAAAACGTTTTCAATCGGCTTTCGTAGAGTGGTTGCTAGCTAGTTTTACCCCTCTTAAGGGCTCAAAATCGGCCTCAGATGACTAGACTGGTTTCAGTGCCGCAATTTATTGATGGTGATTTAATTGCGCCGCTTGACTTGGGTGACATTACATAATGAGAAAGAACAGAGCCTAAGGAGCTGTAGACCAAATTTCGTAAGCTAAATCTTCTTGAGCTAGTATTGTAGTAATCACTAAGTTGTTAAGATTTGTAACGGGTACAGAAGACCAACTTGGTATGTCAAAGTACCAAGAATTAGAAAACAAAAACGAGCTCGTTTGATGCTAAAGGTAAGGTTTAACTGAGGTCGAAGCCAAAACAGCGAAGAAACACAAATAAACTTTCCTGTAAGGTTTCAATACCGCATAGTTCCTGTTCAGTATAATCCCAAGTGAAACCTTACTGATGTATATTCAGCCATTAGATACGTAAATAAAATTAAAATCCTAGCCCAACTTTTAAAATTATTGTTAGAATAAGTTTCGCTTAGTTTCGGGGCTAAATTTTTCAGTAGTCTTCAAGTCAAGTAGTCTCCGTTCCGTTCTTCCTATTGATGGTACATACACCACTTTTCAAAATTTCAGATTCAAAATTTCACGACTGGCATTTCACTTTTATTTTCAACAATATTTCGATGTTTTCAAGGAGTCGCACGAACCCTGAATAACTTATCTGTAGGTCTGTGCTAATCACACTAAGGCTACGGTTATTACAATTTTTCAGCGATGTCGTTTAGCCAAATAGGATGCACCGGTCTGACTTATCGTGTTCTAAAGTAAAAAAAAAAACTCTAAAAACATGTGACTACAGCAGTAAGGTTTCACGTGGACTAAACAGTACAGGAACACTGCGGTATATGAACCTTACAGGAAAGTTTATTTGTGTCCCTTTGCTGTTTTGATTTCGGATCAGTTAAACCTTACCTTAAGCATCAAACGTTCGGCAGGTTCGGCATCGAATCCTGAAAACTACAGTCCTATCTCCTTAACGTGCGTGATGTGTAAAGTCATGGAGGCTGTCATCAGGGATACTATGTTACCATACTTAATGGAGACATCAATTATTAAACCTGACCAATTTGGGTTTCTTCCAGGCCGTTCAGCCACACACAACCTGTTGAGTATGCTAGACCGCTGGACCGATGCATTAGACATTGGTGCCCAGAGCGACGTTATCTATTTTGATTTCCAAAAAGCGTTCGAATCGGTTGTCCACCGAAAACTTCTTGCAAAATTAAATGGATGTGGCATTGGTGGATTGCTTTTAAATTGGTTGTCTGCATTTCTGGGAAATCGAACACAACAAGTTAAGATTGAATTTACTCTATCGGACAAGGTTGACATGGTGAGTGGCGTCCCGCAAGGTTCGGTTCTGGGACCTTTATTGTTTCTAATCTTTTTAAATGATCTTGACCTGAATACTTCTTCGCTATATGGTGCAAAATTTGCGGACGACATAAAGATTGGAGCTGAGATCGTATCTGCGGGTCCTTCACCAGCCCTTTCGGTCGAGATTGGGAATGTACATAGTTGGTCTACGATGTGGCAGTTGCCACTTTCCTTCTCGAAATGTCAATCTCTACGTATTGGACCTAAGAGTCAAGAAGCAAACTACGAACTTAACAGGGACATTCTTCCCTTCACCGACGAGATTCGGGACCTGGGCATCTGGTTTTCCCATGACCTTAAGCCATCTCTTCATTGTTCGAAAATTTCCTCTACGGCTTTTCGACGGCTTGCCATAATAAATAAATGTTTCACTTCGGGTCATCTACAAACTAAGGTGTGGGCTTTCAAGGTGTTCGTCCGGCCCATCTTGGAGTACGCAACACCTGTTTGGTCCCCGTATCTCGCAAAGGACATTGACTTGATTGAGTCAGTGCAGAGAAGGTTTACGAAGTGTCTTCTGGGGCTTCGGGAGGTGAACTACACCGAGCGCCTCAAAAGAACGGGCCTTGAGCTTCTTGAATTGAGGCGCCTACGATTTGACCTTATTATGATGTATAAGATTCTGCGAAGCTTGATAACGGTTGACCTTCCATTCTTTGATCCGGCTCCTAGTCTACATAACACTCGTGGGCACCCTTGGAAGCTTGCTACCAAAGGTGCGAAACTTGAATGTAGAAAAAATTTTTTCTCAGTCCGCATCATCACCGTTTGGAATGCACTTCGTCCTAGTACAGTGGGCATGAACTCTGAGGCGAAATTTAGGAGAGAACTGCTCACTGAAGACCTCAGTAAATTTGTTAAAAGACCATTATGACCCCCGCCTCCGAACACTGTTACGGTATTGGCATCCA
>JAHWFP010160531.1:0-13553 GCA_023313725.1 Lithobius niger | reverse complement strand
ACTTTTTAACAATGTTTTGGCTGATAAGTTGATTTCGTGCGACTTTTGCAGAATCTGTAATGACACGACGTAGAGCGTTTAGTATTAAAACACTGCCGGTATTTTATAGCTGAATTAATTCACAGGCACTCACTTGCATAAATCGACAAACTTATGGTTTATTTGTACTTTTGTAGAACATGTAGTGGTGCTACCTGTAATTTACTTGCCAATAATTCAAAAACGTCGGATCAGTCAATATCAAGGAAACATCAGTTAGTACTTGTTCATCATTTCCACCCAAACGAGAATTATGTTCCTGGGTTCAAGCCGAGTGCACATTTACTGCCCATAACGTAGAACGTTTAGTATTAACAAACAGCCTAGAGGTTTGTAGCTGAGTAGCACTCACTTGCCTAAATCCTTCTGGCCTACTTTTATTCAAAAGTTTGCCCTCAACTCGTTGGCTTTCCTGACTAACCCACAAGTCGTCATCATCTTTAAAGCGTTCCAACACTCCCAAATCGGGTGATCTGCGAGGGGCGTCGGACGAACGTCTAACTGGAAAATCGTCTAATGGGATAATTGTCTAAAATCTGCCTAAATAAAAAATCTGGAAAAGCATCTAAACGTAATATCGTATAATGGATAATTATATAATGGATAAACGTCTAACTGGATTAACGTCTAACTTCGGTTTCTGATGTTATATGTATAGCCGCAGCGAGCGCGACAGCGCGAGCGAGGAAGGGATATTAGACGATTTTCCATTATACGAATTTCCAGTTAGACGCTTTTCCATTATACGAATTTCCTGTTAGATGATATTCCGTTATATTGTTTTCCGTTATACGTTCTTCCAATTATGCGATTTTCCAGTTAGACGATTATCCCTCGCCCCATGTGCGATTGCCAGCCATCTTGGAAGCTTCGAAGTGCGAAACACAACAATGGACAAACACGTGCTACTAATAGTTAGGTAGCTAACAAGGATGCACGTAAACATTGTTAGGTAAAGTGCCATTATTGCTTGGCGCCATCGAAAGAGAACGAAAGTATGGTCATAAGAAACCTATAGCCATACTTTTGCAACAATGGTCCGCCGATAAGTGATTTGTCGGCGGACCATTGTTGCAAAAGTATGGCTATAACTATTGCTTAATAGCCATGCCAAGTAAAGTATCCGGCCTGACCTGCAATATTAGGGTGGTAGACAAAATGGCCGCCACGAGTGGTCCATTTCATTTCTTCGAGTTCTGTTCTGGAATTGGCCATGCAAATCGCATCGGTGAGTTTTTTTTATGGCGAGTCCCGCTATCTACTGCCAAAAACCGGCAACTGACAAAAAGGTTATTAATTCACTAGCTTAATCCCAGTAATCACCCGGAAAACAGCTTACCCCGTACGAATATAAATTGCTGCATAGCCTTTTGCCATAAAGCTATTAAATATCTCGACTGGACATAGCTCTTGAGTAAATAGCGACATGTTCGTTTATCCAAAAAGGGTTGCAAGAAAAGAGTGGCAGCATTGCTTTTTGTAGTGAAGGTGTCGCCTTTTGTTGACAGAGAGCAGCAACAAGACAAATCAATCGCATCAGCGGCGCTTTCGGCGGCCATATTGTCCAACGCAGTCGTGTATGCTATTTTTCATCCAAGATTCGGCCGGTATCTGTAGTAGAGCCCTATTTCAACAAGCTAAACTGTACAAACTACTGCGTGTTTGGGGCTCCATTGTACAGACGTGCCCAACCAAACAAGGCAGAAGCAGACTGTCTAGAGATCACTGCGGGTGAGGGCAGCTTGATTTCATGTGATCAAATGCCAGTGGCGTAACGTACAGGTTAGGCTAGGTAAGCATTGCTTACGGGCCCCTGTAACTCGGGGGCCCGCCAGGCTTCGAAATATGGAAATGGACAACATCATTGAGATTTTTGAATTGAGAAAAGCATACCTAAAGTATCGCCTTTAAAGTCTCAAGTAGTCAACTAACTATGGTATATGTAAACGACTTATCATGTTCAAAGTGCAATATGTTATACGAAAGTCCTAGTTCCCGTTTAACAACTGTAATGATGTAGCTACTAAGCAAAGCTTATAATAATTCGATAGTTAAATGGGCAAAAAAAATACCACACAGACATGTTTTTTTATAAATTCTTTCCAAAATTTTTGTTTGTTTGCATTACGAAGTATTTTTTCTATCTGAAAAGTTGTTGGTTGTTCGGGTAACGTAAACCAAACAACGTACATTATGTGTGTCATTTGGACCAAGACAGTCGAAAAGGTCAAATATTTTTTTGAGGGGGGGCGGGGGCGGCGGCAATAAATGGGGGAGGGCCCGGCCATAAATTTTGCCTATGGGCCCAGAGACACTTTGTTACGCCACTGTCAGCCCTACTTTAATAGGCCTAAACATGATAGCTTAACATTCAGTTGAATTGAGCCCCAAACGAGCATAGGTTTCTGCGTATAACTTTGCTGAAACCAGTAATGTTTTGTGCTTGTTAAATTATCTTATTTAGTAAAATGGGATTGTTATTTATTTATCAATTATGTTCGTGAGTCTCCTGGTCCATCAGACATCTTACTTTCTACCATTTCACTATTGTGCTATTTACCGTCCCGTTTTCAATTAGAGCTGTGGTTTCGTTCTTCTGTATTCTAATTTTGCCAAACGAGCGAAGCGACTGAGTTCGAATACTCGCCTAAATTTGGATTTTTCGTGTCTGTTTGTGACTGGATAAATTTCACAATTTTATTCGGTTTTGGATGAAATTTCATGACAAGGGGAGCTTTGGTTCATGAAATGCACGAGTTCGAAGATTACCTCAGATATTTTCGGA
Organism: Lithobius niger; assembly: GCA_023313725.1. Classification (NCBI taxonomy): domain Eukaryota; kingdom Metazoa; phylum Arthropoda; class Chilopoda; order Lithobiomorpha; family Lithobiidae; genus Lithobius; species Lithobius niger. Next base: position 10,729 of record JAHWFP010160531.1, on the reverse strand, counting down.
GTGGAGGGAGCGAATTTCAAGTAGAGCACTGGGACGAAAAGCATTATGTGATTGGAGCAGCAGAGTACTGCCCTGTAGAGCATTGGGCTGAAATCATATAATTGGAGCACTGGGCAGATATTGTGTAGGTTTGTGCTTTATGAATATGGAAGATAAACATATGTATTAGAGCATCTCTCTCGTTCGGCCCAGTAATTCTGAACTTCGCTCCGGAGAACCACTTAATTAACTTTTAGCAGCCTAAGCTAATATGAGGTCAAAAACTGTTTGAAAACTTAATAAAAATGTAAAAAAAAAAAAGGTAATTTAAAGTTAATTAAAGCAACACCGGAAGAAAGAAAGCTTATGTAACCGGTTCAGAACAAAACATGCAACAAAACGTTTTAACATATAATCACGTCGTGTTGTCCCTTCCAACTGCTGACTGAAGATGCTGAATATTTCTGGGGGTGCATATCAAACAGTAAAGCAAATCAGTCCCAACAATGGTGCGGATTAAGGGTTTTGTCGACTTCATACTATCGTCTTTGGGTGACAGGGAGGATGATCGAAAAAAATCTGGTTGACAGGCAAAATCACTACACCAGACTGAGAACTTGACGCGTCTTGTTGTCACCTCTTAAACGCCTATCAACAAGGGCTGTCAGGTCATACCTTTTCAAACGTTTTTTTATAAGGCAAACTGTTCAGCATAGCACAGTGCCTGGTGACGGCTCTTTGAACTTGTTCTAACCTACAGATATCATCAATGTAATGGGGTGACCAGGCGTGTACGCAGTATTCAAGTTTTGGTAGAATAAAAAATAAACGGTTTCAACTGAGTCATATAAAGAAGTCAACAGGTAGGCATATGCACATTTAATCGTAGAGCTGTTGTCTTTGCACTATAGATACGTTGGTGAAATTACTGATTGATGGGGGTGGGGGAAAGCGCCAAAAGTCTAAATGAGTTCGAAAATTTTATGGAAAATTGAGTAAAAAAGTTAAAATATAAGTGTCCGTCATGTATTAATCACAGTAATATCCTTACACTTTAGTGGGTTGGTGAAATTCCGTTGGTGTGGAGGGGCAGTTAAATAGAGTTAAGTGCCAATGCTGCTGCCTACCCATGTCAGAGGGGTGCCTGGCTTTGCCACCCTAGCCATTTTATTTTAATGTTGCCGTTGAGTAGGCTATATGAAAGAATTGTTGTTATTCGTACCAATCAGCTTTGTCAAGCAACAAACAACCGGGGAATCTGATTGGAGCGTCAGATTCGATGGCCGACTTGTTCCCAGCTGTACATCTCTGGCTTTATACATACCCGGGTTCGATCCTGGCGAAGGAAAGTGTTTATGTACGGGTGTTTCTCCAGTTGTTTCCCGCCCGTTGCACGAGGGTTTCCTCCGGTACTCCGGTTCCCTCCCTCATGAGGCAAAAAACCAACCGAAATGATGGTGGTATCTTCCACGTAACATCTGTCGCTTGGGCCTTCAAAAAACTCTTGATCCCATTGGCCGATACCTTCCATTCCATAAATCCAAGATAGAGTGATTCTTCATTCCTATCTTCTTTAACTATTTTGTCGAACTAATCCGCTTGTCAAGATAACTTTAACGACGGCACCAGTGACGTCAGTCGGAGAGCCTTCAGATTAATCTCTTAAGTGTACGAACTTGCAATACATGTATGCATTATTCACTTTAAAAAAAGAAGAGTTATTACCAACCCTGTAAACAATATTACACGCTTATAAAAATTCAGTTTTTACGCTTAGCGAAACATTTTATACAACAAACTAACGTAATCCAGAGTATGCATATAATAACGTTATCTTCAGATTTTAACAGGTATTTTAAAAGCAATTGGAGTTTGAGAGCGAGCGACGTGAGTTTGGGAGATACACGAAAAGAAAATTAGGGCGCGGGGGTGGGAGATGGGAGGGGGGATTTCTATGTATGTGTCGCACAAGCAAGGAGTTAGCGTTCACTCCACCATCTCGTAATTATCCGAAAATTACGAATTATTACGTACTTCCACCAAAGCCATTAGGCAATAATTTGACAACAGCTCCGCCACGAAGATGTTAATTACTTCATTAACAACGTTTGCATATTAGCTGCTGGTGATTTAGACAAGGTTGACGCGCAAGGAGATGGCGAAGAGGGGAGGGGGGGGGTTGTCTGGAGATAGGGGGTGGGGTGTGGTGGGGGGGGGGGGGGCGTTGGTGTTTAAGCCTCGATGCCACTGCCAGCGGCGTTTGAAGCGCCAGGGAGGGAGGGAGAGTGCGATAACTCCGACGACGCTACAGCAGCGACGTCGACTTCCACCCTGAGGGAAGAGGGAGCCACAATCGCAAGCTCGGCTCTTGCACCATCACCACGAGATGCGCCGCAACGTCTCCCCGCAGCCGCCGCGGCTGTTGTAATCAAGTCGATGTAGACGGTGTTGCCTGGCGGGCAAGGGAGAGGCGTGCGCGCTCGCGAGCGATCGCCCACGGCCAATCATGTGTCGTTCGTCAATTTAATTATTTTCTCGCGTAACTCGATCATCAATCACGTGCATGCCACTCTCCTGTTCCTGTGTCCTCCTATACGCCGTTTCTGTCCTCCCGTCCGTCCGTACGTCCGTCCGACATCACGGAATGACGACCGACAACGGCGATGCAGAAGATAGAATGTCCTCCTCTCTTTTCTTACATTTTCAAGGAACTGATCGACTGACTCACTGACTGACTTGTACGCATGCGCACTGCCCACCCACCAACCCGCAAAAGCGACAACGTCACCATCCTGAAGCTTCCAACGCCACAACGGAACGGAACGTCCACGGTTGGTGTGGGGAGGGGGGGGGGGAAATTATTCGTAAAATCAATGCAGGAACTGAGGAATATTTCAAACCTTATCATCTACGTGATAGAGATGAAATATTCATAACGTGTGGCGACGTCAATGCCGCCGTTGCCTTCCTCGCGCCACGTGAGCTTTGGCTGACATGCTGAATGGAAGACGCGCGCATTACGATATCCCTTCGTGTTGCGCAATTTGGCTTCGAGGTAAAGCTTTCTTGCCTCAGCACGAGTCTTATGAACGCTGGGAAAACCGTCCGCGTAAAGGCAGGGAAAACAGCTTGAAAGCAACTGACTTAGCTTTAAAAGCGCATTTGTTGTTTCAAATTGACTACCGCAACACCAGTGCTATTTAAACAAGTGCCAACATTGTAAGTAAACTTTTTGCTGTAAGTCAACTCGGTACTTAACTGTTCAACCATATAAAGAAATTACTGTAGCCTGTGCCTCCCGACCGCCTAATGGGACTTATTTCAGGACCGGAAAAGTCACAAAAATGTTTCTCGGAGAGGGTGCCAACTAACCTGGAAAACTCAGGGAATTTAAACTACATTTGAAACTCAGGGAAAACTCAGGAATTCTCCTATTTTTTTTTACAAAAAAACCTGGAAAACTCAGGGAATTTAAACTACATTTGAAACTCAGGGAAAACTCAGGGATTCTCCTATTTTTTTACAAAAAAACCTGGAAAACTCAGGGAAAAACAAAGCCGCACTTTTAGGCCTAGTCCTATAAGTGCATTAAAAATACCTTTTGTTAAGGCATTTGCGGTAAAATAAAACGTATCCTTATACGGCTGTGGTGACATGTACAAGTTCATTTTAATCGACTACTGTTTTACACAAAGTGAGCCGTAAATACAAGCGAAACTGGTAAAATGTGTGTAAAAAATGTCCTTCCTAAAATTTGGCAAATATAGCCTGGAAACTGACATCAACTACTCAGGAAAACCTGGAAAACTCAAGGAAATTATTTCAGTATTTTGATGGAAACCCTGTAGGAACAGTGATCAGGCATTGGTAATAAACATACACTGGACGAATTGATGGCAGCTGCATGCTACTTTGCTTCAATTGACCTTGTCTACTTTGTCTTTCCCTCACTGTTGCGTAGTGTTATATATTGTATTGTTATATATGATATTGTCAAACATCAACAACGCAAAGTGCCTTGTAATGTAAAATGGCATTAAGCTCGAGGGTTGCCTGACCGACAATGTAACATTTTTGGCAACCTTCCCTCCCAAGCGTCATTCCGTTCCATGCAAAGCCCATTGTAGAATTAGACCTACTACTAGAAGTTATCCTCCCTAGTTTCCCCAAACTGTCTCCGTTTAAGCCATCTTGTCCCCAAAGTATTTAAGCGGCCGGCTGGTAAACGGGACGTCGTGGGTTCGAGTCCCAGTCGGGGCAGTAGTCTTTTCTTTCTTTCTCAGACTAGTGTATCGTGTATCCTCACAAGGCCAGTCTTTAATGCAGACTGCTTGCTTCGTTTACCTTTTACCTTGTTATTTCTTTCTTTCTTTACAAAGTATTTACTGTAATCACCCCACTGCGATCAACTGTTGATGCGAAATACGATTAACAGTTTAGAAATGACAAGCCCAGAACCGTTTTAGACGCCATTTTTTACCTCCTCCTTAGATTTTCAAGGGCTTGCGTTTGACCTTTCTTTAGGAAAATTTAGTTATGAAGACTACACGCAAGACATTTCTTTAAATCTGGTGAAGTGTTTACCGGTTACAAGCTTTTTTTTCATATCATCCATGCTTTCTTAAGAATAATCGACGATTGTTAACGCCCATTCAGCTTTTCACATGCCCAGAAGAAGTTAATTTTTTTTTAAACTGATTTTGAACATACAAAAATTCTGCTGTAACGATTTTTAAGCTCCTTTGTAAGTTCCCTGGAGGCCCAGGAAACATTTCTTAAGTGAGCTCCCATCCCTCCAATCAACTGCACATAGTCTCGTCCCCCCCCCCCCCCCTTCCCCACCGACACAAGCAAAAAACTGTTACCGAGTCCTCGGCCTGTTCATTCTTGTTCCGGATAAAAGGCATTCGTGCTGCACTACGGCTGCATTTATCTCTATCTATAATTATATTTCGCTTGCTCCAACCATACGCAAGGGTCATTACATGGGGAAAGCAGTCATTGTGAAAACCATTCACAACGAAGTACAAAGAAGCACGTGGTGACATCTCGCGTCAACACCAAACAACACCATCGTAAGGACCAAGGCCCGCTGAGATAGTAGCTGTCCTCCACTATCCAGCCTTGGTAAGGACAGGAAGGAGCTTAAGAGGTAGCTTCAGAGACGAATCCTGTTTGAATCTGTTACATCAACACAAAGTAGCTCAATTCCTACTTATTTAACTTACAGCAAATTTGTTAAAAGCACTTCGGCACCAAATCAGCATCAAAGTCATAATGCGGACGTATGGTGACTGGTTGAGTGTGCTTGGGAGGAGGCAACAGCAACCGAGAACGCCAAACACTAAGCACACCAATGCAAAGCCGGCTGAGGTAAAGCTTCCTGTGCTCCTCCGCGGTTTGAGACTTAATAAACGCGGCATTGTGAAAATGTGCCGTCGTCACTTCCACTGTCGACATAATGGAGTGGGCTCCGCTTTCTTTGCTACTTGGCCAAAAAAGGTAGGCCTTTGAAAGTAGTGATAACATTCAACCAGGGAAATGCTGCCAGTGTAGCTTGGCCAAATTCCCCAGTAAAATAAAAAAATTTGCCTTGTAATTTCTAAACAATAAGAGACAGCTGCTTGGGGTTTGGACCATACTGGTGAAAAAAACCGCTTCAAAATGGTGTATTCAAACGTCAAAATCGGTCGACGAGAAGTGAAAATATCTTCAATTTGGTTTATTACTCATCTATCGTGATTTTACCTATACCGTTCCCGATTTTTAAAGATATTGCAAATGTCGGTAAGGAAATACGTGAGGCATTCTGAATCGGCAATCGGCATGGGCCCAGCCTTACAAAAGATGCTTTTAGTTGCTTACAGTTAACAGACACATGTCTGCTAGTGAGGCCGGAATGATGATTTTGATCAGGGCCCGAAGCCTTACTCTGCCTCTTTATCATAAACAATCAATCTTTTAAAAATAAGACTAGCGGAGTCGCTCGCTCATTCCGCCGCGTCTCGCTGCGCTCGATGAGATTTCTTGTTGCAACTCATATGGTGCCGACAGACACTCCCAGCAAAAATTATCAAACAAATGTTCAAGGAAGTGATTCGAATAATGTGCGCGTTTTTATTAGTGATTCAGTTCATAACACAAATGATAAGCAAAACTAAAAACGGTCCAATAAGTTCAATGTAGCAGTAGTATTTTCTTTTATCCAACGTAGAAAGTCGGTCAATACTGAATAAATATTGATCCTACAACTTACTAAGAGTGTTTAAGAAAAAGTGCTGTTTCTGATGACAAAAGCTGATTTTCGTTCGCTTCGCTCACTCAATCAGCTAACCTCAGAAACGTGATCGCCACCACAGGCGACCTCCATGAACCACACATCAACAGAAAACGCTACGTTTGAACGTAACTTAGGCCTAAACAAGACACTAACTCGTTCCCAAAGGCTGCTCATGTTTTACTACAGATAAGGAGGGAACAGGCTGATTGCCTAACGTAAACACTAATGCTCGAATATTGTTGTTTGAAATGATACAAATGCAGACGTAAAAATATTCTTGGCTCCCTTTTCTGGTGTCAATATATTTTCTATACGCAATTTAGTACTTAGTATTTAATATTTTTCTGTCTTTGTGTTGCTGCTAAACGATTATGCTCTTGTTCTAGATTTGTCAGTTATTATAGAATCGATGAATGATTCCAAGTTTAAAACGGGTAATAAAATAATACTGCCCAAAACTACGCGTGGTTACTGATTGTTACTGAGAACAACAAGTTATTGGCTCGCTCTTCGTTTTTTTTTTTTTTTTGGTAAACCTTGTCCATACCTCCGTGGTACTGCATGCCAAGTGTTGTTTGGATAATCCTTGTGGTTTTCGAGTGATACATTGGAGTGAGATCATAGCGGAGCTTCGCTCCAATTATTATTATTGCATGTTTTGAGCAGTGGGATTTCTACACTAATCAATGACCTTATAACCAAATAACCGTATTGAAATTCAATAACCTAAAGCGTAACACCTGTCATTTTCCTTCGATAAGGGGAGGTAAGACCCCTTACCAAGTGAGGCCCGGGGTAATCTTTTCCGCTTTTCTTCCCCTTTTTCTTACACTTGCTTACTGAAATGTAAGAAAATGTAAAACATTTTGATATCAAGACGATTTTTTCCCCCATTTTCCATTGTGATATAAATCAATTGCACAACCACCTTACAAAACCATTTTCAAAATTTCTGAATTAGAATGTAACCAATTAACACAAATTCCTTAAAAACCCTTATCATCGTCCCACCAAGAGCAAAAATTTAAGGCATTCGTCTTGAAAAATCCAACCAATAATGAACAGCAACAAAATTTCATAGAGAAAAAATAAACTAAGCTTGATTTAATGTCCAATTTTTGGGCAATTTTTTTAAACCTCGAAGCCTTCCACTTTACAAATGTTACCTGGTAAATTAATAAATAATTTTAGTACATAATAATCGTGTATCTTACAAGTTGTGAGATAATTTGTGGAAAAATTAAACCACACTATGCCTAACCCGACGCCTACGGAGCGAACCGCTAAGCTAGTACAAATGAAATGAAGTGGGACTATAAACTGAAGTGTCAGAGTTATTTTTAGAAATTATACCGCTAACACCAAAAAGACAGGTAGAAATGTACGTTGCTCCTTGGGTTCGCCAGGGAAGGCTTTGCTGCAGTGCGTTCGTGAGTAACGTGCAGTATGCTAGAAACGGGTATCATCGCTTTGCTGTTGACACGCTGATTTTTCTCAGTCCGGATTTTTTAAAATCGGGAATTTCTTGCAGGAGCCTAGCATGTTTTTGCATGCTATCCTCCACTAAAAAAAAACCTCTGATGATGTTTGTTATCCAACGTGTCGGTTAGGGATCTTTATCTGTGTCTGGTGCTGGTTCAATTAAAAAACCTGAAAGTATAAGCAGAACATGAACTAGTAAGCGGAAGAGCAAGACCAGGGATTCGAACGTGGAAACCTCCGACCATATTAGGAGGCAAGGCATTGACCGGACTAGATCCCATAGCTGCTGACGAAACCGAGGAATCTCTGACAGTACCGTAACACATAAGTTTAGAAGATACTTTCCCAGGGTTCCCTTTTCCCTCACGGATCAAATGAGTGTTTTCAGGTAGGTAGGCTGAGATCTACGACCCTCAGCCACCACACTTTAGGTACATAAACATAAAAAAAAAATGAGTACGTTACCCAGCCATTCTTCTTCTATTTACGTTGGATTGTGTGTTTTTTCTATTGATCTGGGAGATCTGTTTTTATCGTCTGTTTCTGCGTGGGTACAAATTTGGTAAATTTTTTTTTTCATTTCGCTTGTGGAAATTCACGCTGGAGAATTCCTAAATTTGAGCCTCGAATGCTTTTAATTCATTACTTTTCATGTTTTTTTTTTTATATTATTTTTTCTTCTTCCGTAAATGGTGTTTCCATTTTAAGTTTCGGGATCTCTCTAGGGGTTATGTAAATACGCGGTAAGCTTGCTTTTCAAATCGTTTTTTTCTCCTTTTTTTTTTCTTATTACTTTTCTTCCCCCCCCCCCCCCCCCCCATCCGTCCAATTTATTTGCATATTTTTCGGCAAGAGCTCAAATCTGACTCCTTTTCCTTCCCTGCCCCCACTCACCCTCTAGAAAATAAATTGATCCAAGCCAATTCATCATAAGCTCCGTCAACGGTTCTTACTGCCCATCATATTTCGATTGAATCTACGTGGAAAAGAAGATCGTCCCCCCCGTCCCGAGCCCCCCCCCCCAAAAAAAAATCAATGCACATGTTCATTTTGAGTTCCGTATTTGATTTCAGCGTTCCGTTTTTTCCCACCCATTTCTCGTTTTATGAAAATTCATTTCTGTTTCAATTCTGTAAATGGGAAAATTATGATTTATAGCTTACCATCACCATTAGGTAAATCATGGGGATTATTTTTTCTTTCTTCTTTTGTTTCTCGTTGCAATCGCTTCGTGAAGGCGGAGGAATACAAGTAAATGCGGTAGGTTATCCGGCGTCGTCAGGTCTTAAAAGGGATTCTTTATTCGGCAGATGCTACGTGGCAAAGAATACCGAGTGAGTGAATGCATACTTCCACTGTAAGTTGATTGGACTAGGCACGTTGCTGGGGCTAGTAGACATGTGTTGCTGAGCACCGTACATGACGTGCACGATTGTCTTGCGCGCAATAATGTTGATTACGATTTCGACAATCCGGACAAATTTATTTATTATTAAAAAAAAATTTTTCTGGGAGGTGGGGGTAGGGGTGTCGTGACCTGTGAGTGTAGACAATATGGCTGCTGCTCAGTTATGTTCACAAAAACTTTGTTAAGCCAAATCGGGTTATGTGTCCCAATGTAGCCGACGAGAGGGACAATTTAGCTGGACATATTGAAGCGGAAATCCCATGATCTTTGATGTGCCAAAACGACGTGAGCACGAGACACCATAGGGCCCTTACCGTCCAGAAAATACCAGCGGTGGCTGAGGACAGGATCGAACAAGGGCCTCCTGGGCAGGAAAAAGTCGTGCTACACGTCAGACCCCCCCAAGATGAAAGAAACGCCAACAATGCAAGAGTGCAACAATTGTTGTGCAACGTTCCACAGGTAGCGTCGAGCGTTACGCAAGCCAATACACCAACTCTCTGCTTCTGAACAGACGGCATCAAGAGCCGTGTTGTTCCTTCATGCTGGCCACCACACAAGTTTAAAAAAAAAAAACAATGTGGTGAAATCACAAATTAAAGAAGCGGCCAGAAACAAACCAAGAAAAAAGTACAATCTAAATCAGAGCCTTTTTTTTTCCCACTTGCAGAATCCATTAGACGTCCCGTGAGATAACGAGAGGACCGGGTTTAATTGGTGCTTTCCGGTTACCGTTTTTGCAGGGATTCGGTGTTGGGGGAGGTGAGTGGATTGGGACCGGGAAAGTGTGTGTGGGGGGGGGGGGGGGAGAAGAAGGCTTCACTGAGTCAGTTCCATTGTTCCACTGATCGTGCTAAAGATGTTGCTGTTTCGTGCCCACGAAAATATTCAAAATATCGTTAGAATTTTGTCGGGAACGTACTGATAACGATATCGGTCGATAATATCGGTTCGTGATCGGAAGCCCATAAAAAGCCACGAAGGCTTATATGATTGATCTGTGGGTTGAATTTATCAACTAGTTTAAAAAAACAATTCCAAGGTTTTCAATTTTTGTTATCTTTTTGGTATCTTTTCATGTGTTTCCTCTTTTATTCTACATTATTTTAAAAGATGTCCGTGAGAAATTGACGGTTAACCGGCGATGATTGCTCGTTTGCGAGAAACGGGTAAGTCCAATGTCGGGGAAGTGGGGGATCTTACGAGCGCGTAGCTTACGAGTTGATTTCGGGGCGAGGGATAATTGTCTAACTGGAAAATCGCATAATTGGGAGAACGTATAACGGAAAACAGTATAAGAGAAAGTCGTCTGACAGGAAATTCGTATAATAGAAAATCGTCTAATGTCCCTGCCTCGCTTGCAGCCGTTATACATATAACACCAGAAACCGCAGGTATATTATTGTCCAGTTAGATGTTTATCCATTATACGATATTCTGTTTAGATGATTTTCCATTATACGATATTTCGTTTAGATGATTTTCATTTATACGAGATTCCGTTTAGATGATTTTCCATTATACGATATTCCATTTAGATGATTTTCCATTATACGATATTCCGTTTAGATGACTTTCCA
>JAHWFP010160528.1:21437-43168 GCA_023313725.1 Lithobius niger | reverse complement strand
GGTGCTTCACCTCCTAGCGCATGTCGTCGACTTGACTCCATTTCTGCACTACGGTGAAGCCGAACAACACGCTTCAGGGGAAGCTCATCATGTGCGGAGTGGAGAATATCGTCTGAACGTACTTTGAACGTTCAGACTACAACATCACTCAACTTTTGTAGTCTGAACCCCAGACTACACATATGGATATGCACGGCAAACGTAGGAAGCGCGACAGAGGAAAACAAATCAATTTTTGAGGCCTAAAAAAATATGGAAAAATATTTGGTGACGACTGCAAACAAAAAAAAAAAAAACACACGAAATGACATGCAACAACGGCAACAAAGTCAGGAATAACCGTAAAACTAAGCCACAAATTAACTAAGACACCAATACGTGACCTAGCTGAAAGAAGCAGAGGGAGAAAGTCGATTAATGAGCAACGAAACTGACAGGAGCTTATGAACCATACACGTCCGTGGGAAGTGGGAGTGTCCGTGTTGTAACTCTGGCTTCGTATTCCACCACATGTCACAAGGTCATCCCGGCTCTACACCAGCTGATTCAATATCGTCGTAACTTTATTTCCTAAGGGCGCATCTAAGCAACGACTAGCATTTGCATTCTCGCTGGAAGCTAGAAATCACCCGAAATTCCAACATGGCGGGGGTTTTAGCTCTGCCGGCTCGCAACGATAACAGTCAATATGTGAGTTCAGAAGCCACTGAGAAAATTGTTTCGTCACGAAGAATTCTTTTTCTTATTATAAGACTATAAGACTGCAAGCATTTACTCAAACGATGTCTGATTTAGTTAATCCAAGTAGTGTTGTTACCGTGGCAACATCACATCTGCCATCGGATTAAATTCTAGCTGCGAGAATTCAAAGGCGAGTCGTTGCGTAAGCGCGTCCTAAAGCAATCGTTCGACGACTGGCCGCGTGGGATCGCGACCTTGAATGAGACATGGCGTACTATTAACATGGATACTCCAGCGTCCCATCCGAAAGGCCGGTTTTATGCCACTTCTGAAAATGACCATACGCTTTTGCTAGAAAGACTATACTGGAAATGTTTTTTACAAGTTTTTTTTTTGTTTGTTTTTGTTTTTACAAGTTAATTGATCGAGGCTTTTTACAATCTGTCATTCATATCATTGGCGTAAATTAATTGGCCAATTACATCAAAAAGTTTAACACTTCAAGTTTGGTTCCCTCTGACAAGGAATGGACCGGCATTGCACAAGAATAACAACCACAATTTAATTTTCAACCACGTTATACAATTTTGGGGCTAGATCACAAATAAACAAACAAACGTAAAAAAAAAAAAAATGCGGAGCAAATTTACTCAGTTGTTACTAAGGTTCCGCTAGTTTGTTACTGACAGGTGTGTACGAAGTTGTGTGTCAGTGTGATCTGACAGTAACAAGATGGCGGACCTTAGTGGCAACCGGCGCAACACATGGTACGTAGCGTTATGAAGTTGACGAAGACACGAATCCGCACCATTGTATAGGACAGTCTTGTTTCACTGTGAGATCCATTAATTCTTGGAACACACTCCCAGAAAGTGTTGTGACGTCACCTTCAACCAGCAGTTGGAAAAGACAATATGATCTGACTCAGTGTTAAAGTGTTTTTGTTCCATGTTTTGTTGTGAACCGGTTACATAAGCTCGCTTTCTTCCGGTATTAATTTAATTTAATTTAATTTGTAGGGCTTTTTCTAGAACGATTCAGGTGGGATTTGCTCTTTCTTAAATGTGATGTATCTCTGTCATTGAGAATAACATTTTAGCAAGTGACTATAGGCCGTAAATAGTGTGGCGTGGCAATTTGAAAGTAGATTCCACAGTTTTACAGTTTTGCTTCTGCACTGGATTTCGCGTTTTTTCTGCAGTCCACTCTGAAGACACTGTACACTGGTAGTTCACATCGTTGTGCACCAGCTAAGCTTACACACTTGCGATAGTATGTACTTGTTGGCATTATACATTTTGAGTACTTTTTGAGTACTCACGTATTACGCAAAAATGTTGACGGTACTCAACTTGTGTGGCGGCTGAACTGGAGCACAATGCTGTGCACATATTCCGGTAGATATGGCATGAAGAATCTCCCACTATTTAATTTTGAATGGGTACAGTTAGTTTGCATTGTAAAATTTATAGGGATGCTGCCGGCGTGAAAAAATGTGAAAAGTGGCCAGCGATGAAAAAATACATGAAAAATGTGAAAAAAATGTGAAAAAAGCTGTGTGGTTGTAAAAAAAAGGCAAAACGCACAAACGAGTTAAAAACAATCAAATTATCAGCCCTATTTTTGGGCCCGGGTTACGAAGGCATGTCTCATGGTTAGTACGAAAAAAAATGGTTTGTTTACAGGTGGATTCGCTTTGAATTACCTTTCGCTCTGTTGAGTGAAATTAGAGAGAAATGACTATGATTACTGAGAAAGAAAAATTATTATTGAAGAACTGTGAAACCGGTGTGATAATTATGAAAACGAACAAATCATGTTACAAAAATGAAAAGTAAGTACCGGTATGTGAAAAATGTGAAAATAATGAAAAGGTGGTATGTGAAAAATGTTATAAACATGAAAAGTGGGAATGTGGAAAAATGTGAAAAAGCTCGTATTCCCAGCAGCACCCCTGAATTTAAGAAAATGATGAAAACGACTTTCAAAATAGGTCTACCTGAGGACTATATGACTCACTTGATATGTTGTGTAGACCTATATGCTGTGAAAATTCCTAAGTTTTTCATTACAAGCGTTTCATGACGGTGCCGAAAACCAACTGGTGGGCTACGACATATTCACTGCACACATTGAAGGCTGAAAGGGTAGATGGGTTGAGGGGGGGGGGGGGAAGCGTCAACACACAGGTGAAGTGAAGGTAGAATCGTACACGTACGCCACTGCTAAGGGTCTACAGTCTCAGTCATTCTTTAAATCCCATTCGATTAGTACAGGTGGACAATAATTCTCAAAATGCCTGCACACACTGCAGTTTGTGCTGGGAATCCGCCCATCCTTTCTTTCAAAACTGAACGGACACACCCGCGATACATTCCCTGAATTACGTGAATTTGGCCGAGTTTAAGACCAACCAACTTTGGGATTTTTTTTGTTTCGACATTTCTAAATCCCAGCGGCAAACAAGTGTAGCCAACGTAACAGAAGACAGAGATGGGCGAATCCGACACAAAAAAGCACAGCGTTCGTTCGGGATCTCCTCGTAAACCAGGATCAATCTTGCTACTGATTAGGCCTTGATTCGATTCGACAACTTTGGGCGAGGGGATGTCTGGAAAATTTACAAGGTGGTGCGCGCGCGTGGCTGGCTGGCTGGTTCGGGCACGTGGATCTGGAAACAATTTCACCCCCAGTAGTTCGTTCCATTGCCTTTGCACCGGGTTTTTTTTTTATCTGTACTCATTCTTCCTTTTCCGTTTTTCTTTCTTTCGTTTCGTTTCGTTTCGTTTAGTTGGTTGCACGAACCACCCTTTAAGTGAACCGAGAAAGAAGATTTGGGAAATAATGATTTCAGTAATGAAAGTCGAAGCCAGAAATCCGTCATTGGACAGGAAACGCTGCAGATATTAATGGGTTGGATTACGAAGGAACCAAGTCACGAATGCGATGCGCGCGGCCCGAATAGAATCGGATGGTGGGAGGGGGAGGGATGCTCAGGTTGGGTGTGTGTGTGAGGGCGTCGAGGGGGGGGGGGGGGAGGTTGTCTCGGAAGTCGAGCTCACGAGTGCACCCGCTCTGTCAGGGTTCACCCAGATCGGCCCTCATGTCTTCGGAGCATTCATTTTGGAAATAAAGCGTTGTTCCCCGCCATTTTATCCATCCCCTCCCCCAATCTTCTTTCTTTTTTTGCAACGGCTGATTACCGCCTTTTTTTCCCCCATTTGTTCGATGGGTTTCCTATTTAACAAAGTCCTTTTGGTGTTGAACACACTTCGTTTCGTCAAGAATTCTGTTGTCAGTTCAAATTTCGGTACTATACCCATAATGAATCACATTGCCTTACACAGAAAGAAATTTATACTGCTTACATTTGTTTGTATACTATAACGTGGCCATATCAAATGTAAAAAACAATGCATAGACCTAACGACAAATAAATAGGCTACAAGCGAACTGGTATACTGCTCGCTGTGCACCTGAAGAAACTGTGGAGCGATAGTCCACGTCACGTTGTATATAAAGCTCATCCTCCGACACCACTTGTGTAGTGCTGGAAGTACTTTGTGAACTTTTCGGCTCACAAAGTACATAAAATGTGTATTGGCAGTACCCAGTTCGTCTGGACAGTACAGTGATGTGTACCACCAGTGAACAGTGTCTTCAGACTGCGTATACATTTACCTTGTCTCGCCTCAGTCACTTGAAATTCTTTCACGCTGCAAACTTTTCACTCTTTTATTTAGATCTTTTATTTTTTTTGGAAGCTGTAGTTTTGGCCTACGTGAAACGTTAAACAATCAGACAAATCGACGGGCAAATGACCGAACATGTGGTTTAAAACCGCTCCATGTTGTCGGTTAGAACCATATGGCGATATCTAAGCACTATACGGTAACTTTCTTTATTAGTCAAAACATTCTTGCCAAATCCTTTTGCATCAGTTCATCTTACGATGGTCGAAGAATTACATCTCTCCTGCGTCACAGTACACGAATACCTTCGTCTTTCAAAATCCGACGTCACTAGTGATTAAAGGAATATTTAATCTTAATCTTAAAGGAACCTTTAATCATTACGTTGGAATCCGAAAGCCAATAAAATAAAATGAAGTCCTATTCCGTTATTCCGTGGCACACGGACGGAACGAAGTTGCTGTATTTACCTATGGAGGGGATAATTTATCGACACGCTAAAACGCTGCTTTGTGTGGGAACGGCCATATTTTCGCATTTAAAAACATCTTCTGACTTGGCTACATTGCGTTTTATACTATGAGTATAGAGATTTGTCCATTATTTATAGGCTACACCATACGTGTTAGTTCTGTTAAAAGCAAATCCTTCCCAGTTTTTTTTGTTGTTGTTGTTGTTGTTGTCTGGGAGGTGGTTTATGCCCACGCACTTCATGTTAGGGGACGGGACTTGAGGTTTAATGGCGCGTCGACAGCTAGGTCATTAGCGCCAACCTCGGTCATATTAGGGTAGCCGCAAATAATCTTTGGTTTGACGGTGCTGTTAAACGAAGTTATGATTTGTGAAATCGCTGTCATGTTTTCAGTTTTTAAACCTAACAATACAATATTAAACCTTTTAAAACATTTTCATAAATATTTCTTATATTTTAAATTTTTTAATATAATTTTTGGATACGTCTATCCCAAGCGTTGAATTATAATAAATGTATTGTAAAAATAATTCAACCACTAAATCATCAAGGCCTGTTTAGTACAACGTAAAAAATAAATATTTTTTCGTTGAAAATTTACTTCAGTACGCCAACTGCTGGCACCTACTGTTGGCGCAATTTCGGCGTATTGAAGTAAATTCCACCATTCCACCACACTCAATAGCCAAACTCATTGTTTGTCTTTTTTTCTAGCATCTTAAATGACAGTAATATAAACGATTCTTACAATCGGTCATAATTATGCTTTAAAATGAACACATTTTAGATACACCGAGAAAACGTTTTTAGGTATTTCAAAACATTAGCGTTTATATTATAGTGAAAAGCGTTGCGTTTAAAATAAAACACTTGCCTTTCAATTGGCAACATTTTGTAAACACTAGCTTAAAACATATCTACGGAAATGTTTAAAAATTACAAAAAAAAAATAGTGTTTAGTTTACAACACCTGATAAACATAAGCGTTTTCGTTAACCACTTTTTTCAAGAACATATGCGCTAAAAGAAAAACACTGTTTTATTGTTAACACCTTTATCGCTGCATGTGTTTTAAGCATGTTTTTTATAAAGTGTTGCAAATGGAACCTAGTATTTTATTTTAAACGCATTTCAAATCTGCAACATTACATAAACGCTAATGTTATAAAAGCCGTTTCTTGTCAGTCCATGCTATTTGTAAGACGTTTTTATGTGTTTTTTGTTTGTTTTTAGCTAAACAGGACAGAAAGCCAAATGGGCTCGAATAGGGTTAAAAATAAATACGGATACAAACCTGTTTCCGTTGCCTTTTAGACTTAAATGTCAGACTGCCTGAGCAGGGAATTGAACCCACGACCTTTGTAATTGAAGGTGAAGGCCGTGTCAGTACGGCTTAGCGTTATTTCAAAGGTCATGGGTTCAATTCTCCTCTCAGGAATTCTGACATTTAAGTCCAAAAGGAAACGTAAATAGGTTTACATCCGTATTTATTTATTTTTTAACTAAAAACATCTGAATTCGTTTTCTTGGTCTGTCTCTAAAATGTGTTTACTTTAAAACAACAATTACAACAAAACGCGACGACGTATCATATGTCGAAGAACACTTTTTTCATATCAATACCTTTCATAATAATGCTGAAATTTTTTTCATTTTTTTTTTTGCACCTACCCTGAGGCCCATTATGACCAATAGGGTGGATGCCAAACCAGCAGCTTTAAGGGGTGCGGTTAACTCTTTTTTTTTTTTCCTCTTTCTATTTCTATTCCCTGCAAGCCAAATGACGGATGAGAAGGGAGGTGATGTTATTTTAATTGGACTGGATGATGGATGACGTTCAATGTATAAGACCTTGACCAAAGTAAATCCACACATTTCGACGGGCTTAAGCATAAATTTTAATGCTATAGGACTCTTCGCACCCAACGAAAGTTAACACCCCATTCTGCCTCACGCCTACTTTTGGTCTGTTTGTCTGTCTATCCCCCCACACACGGTGAAAAAGAACAAAGAAATATACCGCCTATCGGTGTACAGGTAGGCACGTAGGCAGGTTGGCTGGCAGGTCCGGTTTGCTTACGGGTTAATACGACAATGAACTACGGTATAGCCTCCACGAAGTATTGTGGTCTACGTAAGTTTTAAACGAAAATTGTGATGCTTGAATCTGAAAGAGTGACGTTAAGTTAAGCTAAAAAGGTCTTACAACTCAGAGAATTTTTAACGACTCCAAAATTAGTTGTCAAGCAAGATGAAGTGGTAAATGAATATAATCCCTGACTGACATGAGCCCACAAGTCAATCCGAAGCAAAGATATTTAATTTTAGGTTCTATTTTGTAAGCCATTTTCACAATAAAATACATAAAAAAAAACACACAGGTTTAAACGGCGGTAGGAGCAACGAGTTGCTATCATAGTGTTAGAGCTTTCAAAGCTCAATTATTCCGTCACTTGTTTAACTCATAACTTGGTCACCATTCCTCCCCCACTAATTTCCTTCCGTTCACTTTCTTTTTTC
Organism: Lithobius niger; assembly: GCA_023313725.1. Classification (NCBI taxonomy): domain Eukaryota; kingdom Metazoa; phylum Arthropoda; class Chilopoda; order Lithobiomorpha; family Lithobiidae; genus Lithobius; species Lithobius niger. The sequence continues at coordinate 35,803 of JAHWFP010160528.1, read as the reverse complement.
CCTTGTTTCCCCCCTCCTCCAAGCCCCCACTATCCCATTCCTTGTTTACTTTTATTTTTTCCTTCTGTCTGCTGACACTGTAATTGTACCTTTCAGGATAGGTGTAAGATAGACCCAGCGCCCTCGTCCTCTGTGGTACAATCAGTTTTTATCCCCGGATTTTGTTGATCACATGTTCTTTCACGTGCAACAATAAAGTTTACAGCTTTTTTTAAAATTTGGTTTCGTCCTCTTGTTTTTTTTTTTAGCTTTAGTCCTCTTTTTATTTCGCTTTCGTTCTTATTTGTATTGCGCAGAGTATAACAATGAACAAAAGCAAAATAAAAGAACAAATGCAAAAAAAAAAGGACGAAACCAATGTAACAAAGCGCTGTATTATTATTATTATTATTATTATTCTCACATGCCGGCAGTAACTCGTTGCTCCTTCCGCTGTTTTTACCTGTGGTTTTTTTTAATGTGTTTTGTTCTGAACAAGACTCACAAAATAGACCTGAAAATTAAACATTTTCACTGTGGAATGATTTGTGGGCTCATCACTGTTAAAAATGTCAGTTCTTTTGCCGTTCAATTCCCAGTCAAATTTGACGTCGTCGACCGTTATTATACTTTTACACCCCATGCCTTTGTAATGTCTGCTAAGAACACCTTGGAGGCAGAATTAAGCAACAAATGACCAGTTTTTTGTACTGTAAACTTATGGCTTTATTTTTTTTTTCCATTGTAGGCTTTTTTTTTAATTCTCATGAATACAAAATGAACAATTAAAATCCGACACAGTAATTTATAAAATAAAAAGAAATAATTTGAGATTCACCCATTTTAGTAACATCATGTTTTTGCCACTGCAATCAGTGGTTAACAAAGTGTGTTAACCTAAACCGCAGGTTAAACAACGCAAGCATTTTTTCAGATATTACGTTTTTGCTTTTTTCAAATATTTCTTGTTTATAGACAAAAAAAAAAAGAAATTTAAAAGATAGTCTGCGTATGCAGATTAAAGAAATCAGTTACCACACTTCTCTGACAACGTCATCGAGTGGCATGAAATGGCACTAAAATTGGTAAATCTCAAATTCTTTTTTTTTGTTGTTGTATGAAATGCTTCATGCAACTGATTTTGATCGTTTTTTTTTTTAATTTTATTTCACGCCTTAAAAAGGCTTATTAGTGTGAAAAACAAGAGAGAATCACCGAACCATATAAATTGTTTTCCTGATGTCTGTTTCGTGATGAAATTTTTCGTGATGAAACAAATAAACAAAATATTTTCGCTCACACTTTTGATTGTTGTTGTTGTTGTTGTCGCGGTTATCTACGTTTTTACGTTTCATTTATAATTTTTATTTTGCTCAAGTTTGTTTTTGTGTATTTAATATAAAAGATTCATTAATCTTGTACCTTTGGAAACAACCCCTCGCTTTCAACACTCTTTTGGTTTTCTCTTGCGACACTTTCCCTCGTCACCATCTCGTTCCCCTCCCACCACCACCACCAGAAAATGCTATTCACGCGGAGCAATTTTGTTAATTTTAGTTGTTGTTAATTTACGTTTCTAATTGAGTCCAGTGGCTATTATAGTTGCTACTGATACTAATATGCTCAATAATTAGACTAAATTAAAAAAAAAAAAAAAAAAAAAAATACCAACTTTGGAAGAACGACTTGTTCATAACAGAGCAACAGACTGGTTGCAGTAATTGTAAGAAAAATATTCCCTAGTTTTGACCAAAATCTATGCCCGGTATTTGTCAAGACTTTCCGTTTAAATTTAAGGTGCTAATAAATCAATATATGAAAAGCAATAAATCATATAGGGGTGCAAAAAAGAAAAAAGATAAAAACACAACAGCGAAAATCATACATTGAAAATGGCTAAGATTTCGTAAGCAAATTATGTTATGAAATTGTTTGGCAGGAGCTATAGTTGTCGGCTTCGCTTTCATACTAATTGAGAAAATGGTAGTATTTCACTCTACTAGTCGTCATGTTTTACTGGTACCACTTGACCAAACGGATTCACAATTTTTTTTAAGGTTACTTGAGACTATCCAAAGACAGATCATATCTTTACAAAGTTGGCAATCCTCGTATAAAAAGTAACCATGCGTCAAGTTAACGGCCCGGTAACGTAAATAAGTTTGCATCTGTGCTTATTTATTATCAAGTTAAAGAAATATCTCTTTGTTTACGACTTTTAATATTGTAGCAATATCATTCGCTTCGCTCAGTCTATTGGCGTCGACCCACGCTACATATTGTTTAGCTGATTTTTAGTGCTTTCTGAATACATAGTTTGCCAAACTTTGACGTCATGTATAGTTTTCAGAGCGGTTTTTTGCGTGCTTGAGGGCAAACGCAGGGTAACAGCAATGAAAATAAGCCTCTCGAAACGTAATTTAATGAGCTTTCATTCATTGGCGTTACTCAAATCTTTGTAGGTGCCTTAGTTCAAGAGGAGTAGAGATACACGCACGCAGGCACATTGGACGTTTTTAATGTTGTAGATGCTACTTCCGTGTTTTTCCCTATAACGTGATTTGCCTTCTTATCCTATAAGCCGTAGACCGAGCTCTTGAAGCACTCATGGGTAGGCGGAACACGGAATTATTTATAAGTCCGATTGGGATAAAAGCTCAGTGCCACGTAGCTTTTGTCTCAGCCGGCATTCTTCACAACGGACGCTGGCATGTTTGCGCCATTATAGTTCTAACAACTTAAGCTCGCCAATTGAATTCGGCATGAGAAGGGACTACTTTCCCATATGCGTGAAAATAGTCCCAGGAATACGACACCTCTTAAAACTGGTTTTGACCAAAGTATTATTTAATAACACTTCGTAAATAAAGCATTCGAGAAAAATTGATGTGTGTCTCGTTTGATGGATACGTCCCTCTAACTATGTTAAAATCAGAGACAAAAAGTATCGCCAGTATAGGCTACAGGTTAATGATTTATTACACAAAATATAGATACCTTGGACCACGCATACATGCTTGTAGGCCATTGAAAATCTTATTTAAAAAAAAAAACAAAAATTATACACAAACCTAGAAAACATTTTTGCTAAAACAGCATTCTCGAAAAAAACCATTGGCAGAGAAGAAACATTCCAAAACACTAGAATTTTGAAACGTGAAATATGTATAACACAATATGTTGAAACTTTACACGTGAAATCTAAAACAATATCATTTACTTGCAACATTGTGCAGCGTATTTAGAACACATATGGCTATAAAATAAAAAAGCTATTGTTTTTATTATGCACATATTTTTCAGAATATCGTGTTAAATGAAAACGTTTATGGTAAACATGTAGACTAAGCTATATTGTTTTCAAATCAGAATCCGTTTTGTTTTAAGCATGTAAACAAATCAATACTCATCGTTATCTTCAACTGCATGTAACTGAAGGCGTGTAACGTCCGAACCTAAAAACCGCGTAAGTGTTATAGCGCTAATAATATTATAACGCTAATTATGCCAAGATTATATTTTGCAGAACCCTTTCAGTTTTTCAGCTTAAACGAAACGTGTATAAACAATTTCCATAATGTTTTTATTTTAAAATAGTTGTTAGTGCAATGAGTGACATCATGAATGCTGTAAAAGTTGTTATTTTCCATCCCCAGATCCTAAGCTTCATTGCCATTACCAATTACTGCGTTAGTGTCATTAACTCAAATTCAATAAAATTTACTAACAAGTTGCAGAACAAATAAAGTGTAGAAACACAGACCCAATCTTTACAGTATCGGTAACTGAACACTAAAATATGAGTAGAGCAACAGCAACGTAACTTACGTGTCTCACGGCCGGTGTTCGGAGGTCAGGATGCTGACCACTGTCGGTCACTTGTCGGGACACAGGGGAGCCCTATTACTCAACAATTACAGGCATGTTTTGGGCTATTGTGACCGGGCCAATTTACATGGGTCACGTTGTGTGGCCGGGAACTACTTTCAGGGGTGGTAAACACATCCTCAAAAAAATGGGAAGCGAAGTGGGAATGGGTGCGAGGAGGGATTAGGGTTAGAGGGGGGGGGGGAGGGGGGAGAATGGCAAAAAAACATTTTCCACATTTCAGGCCCTTTCCATGCTAATCAAATGCATTGAAACTGCCGGCTAATTCTTGTATTATCATACAAAAGGGCGGGAAATAGTCCCATTCGGAAAAACCAGCTGGGGTAGTTCTACAGTTTAATTGCTTTTGGGAACTAGGTGTTGGTGCGTAGGGTTACACTGACGCCATCCCCGTAAACAAGGGGCCCGTTTCTTTTGGGTGGCCCCCCGGGGGATATCATGTGTTGAATTGCGGATACCGTTACAGCATGTACCCCAAACAACTCCTCCCCCTCGACTGTTCTAAAGGTCATTGGGGGTTGGGCTACGCTCTATACGCCTCAAGTCTTGGTGGGCCTACGAGGTTACGCTTTCTTGGGCAGGATTGCTAGAGGCCTCTTTTTCTCCCCTTTTGCGGTAACTTGACGTTGTAAAAGAAAATAAAAAAAGGAAAAAACAGCAAAAGAAAGAAACCGCAAGAGGTCCACGAGTTCAAGTTGGAACTTGTGATTCGTTTTTGAAACGCACATGTGGGAAAGTCGAGAAAGAAAGGAAGAAAAAAAAAAAAAAAACAGGCGTTGGAAATTTGCAAACCAGCTGCTGGGTTCGCTCCATGTCACGTCCTAAATATCAAAATATGAAGACTTAAGATTTTTGTTATAGATTAGGAATTTGCCGTCTCGTCCACAGCTATTTTTATGCATTTATGTGTTTAACACGCGGAAGTAAAATGATTATCTAAAAGAATGAAACATTCCTTCTGGTGATTTATAACAGTAGCGTCTTGATATGAGGCATAAAATAAATTTATCGGAACTCACCATTCACAGGCCAATGCCATATTGAAAAATTTTAAATTTGTGTGCTCAGGCAAATGCAAAGGGAAACGTGGCAGGCTGGTTTTACTTGAAATGACTGAAACAGCGCTCTAAGTGAAGATAAATGGTTTTCTTTATATATTCGGTTTAAATTTTAAGAAGTGTAAGAATATAGGCTTATTTAATACTTTTTTAGTGATAAACTTCAATGTCTGTTCCTGGTAAACAGTAACGATCCCAAAACTTCATGCAATGCACTTTGAATTTAATTTTCGAGAACAATTGTAGTTTCCTTGGTCACAATTTTTGGAAACCAGTTTAAAATTTTTACACAACATCAAACGAGCTTATATCTCCCGACGCCATCTTTGATAAAAATATGTTGATGTTGTGTAAAAATTGTAAACTGGTTTCCAAAAATTGTGACCAAGAGAACTACAATTGTTCTCGAAAATTAAATTCAAAGTGCATTCTATGAAGTTGTGGGATCGTTACTGTTTACCAGGAACAGACATTGAAGTTTACCCCTCATTTCCACAAAGTAACTACTATTCATACTTTTTAGTGGTATTTTCCGTAGCAAAATGGAGAAACATTAACAAGCACAAACCGGATTGCTTTCAACAACATGTGACGTTCTCCCCCTCCTCCCCTTTTCCCCTATTGAAAGTAGCATCTTTAAGCTTCTATTAATGGCTACAAGGAGGTAGGCCTATACAAAAAAACGAACAACCTGAATGATTTTCATTTAGTCGAAAACGTTTTCTAAGTTGTTCATATTCTGCGACATATTTGAAAAAAATGTCAACTTACGTTCATTGTAGATCCACGAAGCACTAGTAAATAGTCAAGTGCAGCTTTAGCGACACAGAACGAAAGTTAAATTATATTTGCAAGTTTTTTTTAAAAAATTTCGGAAATAGGATCCACTTTTTCGGAATCAGAATTGGGTTTTGAATCCAGAAAATTGCTGCCTATTTGAACCTTTTTAAACCAGCCTATAAACTTATAAGAAAATTTATAAAATTCAGGTTGTACGGTTTTTTGTGGCCCACACTGTATTGTGCACAAATAACCAATGAGCACAAGCAACCAACGTGGTGTTGTGCCCTTCCTTCTGTAGTCTTCCTTCCGTCTCGGTCTCAATTTATCGATAAGAGACCGTCTCGTCTGGTCCGAATTTCCAATCTCTATTAGAGTAAAAGGTCAATTCTTTCTGTTGGGGTTTGTTTAACATCTCTGTAATGTGTAACGCAGTGGCAACCCGGACCAGTGCAGTGTGACTGAGGTTGGCCTGGCTGTCGACGCACCCTTAAGCCTTAATACTCCACCCCCCTCCTTCTATTGTGTTTAGGTGTTCCCTTTTTTTTAGTTTTATAGTTTATTGAAAAAATTCCCTAATGCAGTTCGTGTTCCTCAGACCTCCACGACCAACACAGGACCACCAGCAAAACAATAAATCGATAAATAATGAGAAACTGTGCTGCAGCATCCGATTGCTACGACGGGCGTTTGTTTAGTTATTGAACTTGAAACAATGATTTAATTGATATCGGCCCATACTTTTTTCCGGACCACTCCACTGTGACTGAGGTTGGCACTAAAGACCTCGCTGTCGACGCGCCATTAAGCCTCAAATCCCCCCCCCCCCCCCACCCCAACCTTGCGACTCTTTTCTAATACTACAACAATAACAGTTTAATTAAAAGGATTATAACACTTACTTACGTTTGGGTGACTTAAAAATGTATTTATGCATAATAATTTGCACCCGGTTTTTGTCATCGATGATATCTTGGTACTATTATGAAGCGACGTCACGTCGTGTATTTAAATATCTGCAAACCCTCCATGATTACGGGAGGGTTTGCGGCTGTTTCTAATGTGGTGTTATAAAACGATAGGTGAGAAACTTACCTCATACCTACAACAAACTCGTGACAAATTTGTGAAAGGCAAGGTATGAAAAAAGGGCACAGCAACACACAGGTTATTTGCTTCGTACCTAAAACACAACCTCTGCGTTGATGCGTTCCTTTCCTCGTATCCATTTTTTCTCTGTGGTAGTGACATTTTAAAGGTCCGTAGTTGAATTCACTATCGGGCCCATACCAAATTTTTAGCTAAACTTGAGCTCAAATACTTTTTTTTATTAAACTCGAAAACGACCAGCTCACTTTGTATGTGTATTGTAATTTTGTGTTTTTTATTGTAATTTTGTAATTTTCAGCTCGATTAATCTTTATTATTTTTTTCTGTTTCTTTTTAGGTAAGACCATTTCAAATACTAAGTCGTGTACGTATCTTTCGATAAGGTAAGAATTAAAGAACAGGCTACATGGTAACAATTTCTCCACAAATAACAATAACCAATTTTACCTGCTCTACAGCTACAGGATTACTTCTGCAATCAACACGTACTGCTTGCAATACAGAAGCCGCATAGCTCGGTTTTGGGGGAATGCTTCCAAAATAGTAAAACGACTGAGAAACAGCTGTTTCAATAAAACCGGTATTATAGGTTGAAAAAAATGTATTTGAAACTAATATATTTTATACTAGTTAAAGACGGGAAAGCCAAAGGCTCACAAGAAATAACTAAATACCGATGCAAACCTATTTACGTTGCCTTTTGGACTTATAATATGTCAGACGGCCTGAGCGGAGAATCGAACCAAGGACCTTTGAAACCAAAGGCCGAGGTCCTACCGCTGAGCCATACTAACACGTAGGTGACAGTATAACGGCCGGTGTCTGTATGGCTCAGCGGTAGGACCTCGTTCTTTGGTTTCAAAGGTCGTGGGTTCGATCCCCCGCTCAGGCAGTCTGATGTATAAGTCCAAAAGGCAACGTAAATAGGTTTGCGTCTTTATTTGGTTATTTTATACTAGGGTGGAGTGTAGAAACCCTTTTTTTGGAATTCTTCATTGGCAGGGTGTGGAATAGTTGTTCTTGGACATCACTATGACACACACAAAAAATGTCATTACTGTGTCGTCGTGTCTTGACGTGCCCCAGCGACAACCTCCAAGTTTACCGTTGTACGGCAATGGGCGTCACGGCAAGAAAGGCATAAATGATGATTTGACTGGTTTTAAGTTTAATTTTAACATTATCTCATTTGAAACACTTAGAGACTGAGAAAGGTAGCCGTAATTGTCAAAAAAAATTTTTTTTGCACAGTAGTGTAAGTATAGTAGTTATGGGCCAAAATGGCCTAAAAGGCCTAAATTATTCCCACAGTTTTTAAGAAAAATATCATTCTTTGTAATTACGGTACGCTAACGTAGTTTCCGAAAGAATAGAATGAGATAATTTTACAAATTAGATTTCAAATCAGTCAAATCATATAATTTTTGCTTCTTTGCCGTTCCGCCCAATGCCGCACAATGTTAAACTTGAAGGTCCACGGGGCACGTCAAGCCATGATCCCAGAACGATGAATGTTTTTGTGTGTGATAAGTGATGCCCAAAATCAACTTTTCCACACCCTGCCAATGAGGAATTCCAAAAAAAAAAAGGTTTTTACACTCCATCCTATTTTATACTCACCTATAGTGTCCGCGGCCTATCTTGAGTTCTCCGCAGAAGGAACACAGATAATCGTTTGTACGTTTTTAGTAGCAGTGTGCCTTGTTGATATCCAAGATGGTTACAAAAACAATGGTGGCCGTCGATTAAAGCCGCCCCCTCCAAAAAGACGTAGCCGCTCATAAAATACTCGTAGGACTCAAGATGCGCCGCGCACACTTTAGAAAACCTTTTGTAGCAGTTTTAGGTGAAAAACATACAAAAGCGGTTTACGAAATTTCAAATTTCGTGAGATGTGTCTAATAATAAATAACTTTTAATTTGCAACTTTAAAACTATACTGAATACAACGTGCGAAAAAGTGTTTAAAATAAAACACATCTGCTTTTTATTACAACCCCTATGTTTTTGAAACTGCTATTTAATAAAAACGCTTAAGTTTACCATGTGTTGTAAAATCACACTTCTGTTTTATTTTAACACTTCCGTCAAAGCGTGTAGTATAAAGTTATAAAAATGAACGGTATAGTGTTTTACTTTAAACACATTTCATGTCGGCAACACTATTAAAACGTTAATGTTTTGAAAGGGCTCTTATAAAACAATGCTGTTTGTATGTTTTTCAGCTTAAACATCGAAAGGTGCGCCTAAAGTGTGTTCATTTTAAAACACTGTGCGTCGAAGAGGAGTTTGGGAGTTTTGAACAATATTAATCATGAAGTACCACCTTAAGACTAAAACACTTTTTCTTTAAAGTTTCCTGTAAGGTTTCTGATGCCACAATGTTGCTGTATAGGCTATATAGTGCACGTGAAACCTTAATGTTTTTGCCATTTTTACTTTTGACGGTAGGAAAAAAAGTCATTGGTGCCTCTTATTTAGCTAAACAACATCACTGAAAAATCGTAAAAACTATCGTCACATGTCATTAATAGGGTGATGAACGGAAAGGAGACAAATTAATTGAAGAATACTGAAAAATTCAGTCCCAAATAGACGAGTTTGTATATAGCAAAAGCCATATTATTCCTTCTTTTCTTAAATTTTGAAAATTGGGCTCTGATCTGCACGTACTGAAAATCAACGAACTGAAACAGTAAATAACCGTTTCTAACCCCTCTTTAAATGTGCAGAATTTTTTTGGTCTTGCAGTTGCAATGGCTTTAATTTTATTGACGTGTCTGATGGTTGAATACAATAGGACGTTTTCACTTGGACGAAACAGTACAGTATCTGAAACCCTACAGAAAGTTTATTCATGTTCTTTTGCTGTTTTTACGTTGGTTCAGTTAAACATTACCTTGAACATCAAACAAGTTCGTTTTTGTTTTCCAATTCGTAACACTTTGATATGCTATGTCTTTGTACTCCTTGTTAATAATGTCGATGAGCGCTGAATTTCTTTCACTTTGCTCCTCATTCAGCAGAAATTCTTTTGTTGGTAGTTAGTTTGCCTTTCAGCCCCTTTGGCCATTATTCGTGTTATTCAGACGGTATGTAATGCCAAATGGGAAATGGACGTTTCAGCTTTCACATGGGAGACTGACATTTCGTCCATGCATTTTATTTTTTGATTGTTCGGCATTCCATGCTGGTATACTCCTTGTTAACGTAGACTAGCACTAAATTTCGCTTGCTTCGCTCGCTCATTCAGCACAGATTCTTCTGTTGTAGTTGGTTTGTCTGCAGCTCTCTTCCAGCGCCTTTGGTTTTCATTTATATTGTTACAGGACAGGCAACTGCCATTTAAGCTTTAACTTACGAGGCTGATGTGAAACCACTAAATAAACTAATTCGAAACAATGATAATGCTTCCTCTTCACGATTCCACAAAATGCACGTGAGTTGTTGGGTCAACATCAGCATTGTTGGCATCTGTTTAATCTTCAGTCTGCGACATGTGGCTAGCATTTGAAGATTTACATTGGTGCCTAATACCAATGTTTAAAACAAACGTAAAACAATAAAAGTGAAGCCACTTTTATTGTTTTACATTTGTTTTAAACATTGTTATTAGGCACCAATGTAAATCTTTAAATGCTAGCTATATGACGCCGACTAAAAATTTGCCAGGGACGAACTTTGTTGAGCTTCCCTGCAAAGTAAACTTAATTCTTTAATTCGTGAATTAGTTTTCATTGCTCATATACGATTGTTTTTCTGATCATGCTGTAGATGCTATACTCTTTGGTTTGGAGGCGAAAGGCGTAAACATTTCCAAAGGGCGTAAATGGATCTGAGATAGCATAAACAACATTGTTTTTCGGGGGGGGGGGGGGGGTAATGCCCCCCATAAACGTTCCCCTCCTAAAAAAAAAAAAAAACTTCCGATTTTTTTTTCTTGTACGATTATTTTTCTTGCTTGGCGTCATGTATGGCTCTAAAAAAAAGAGTTTTGAAGAAAATAGCAAATAGCCTACACAGATTTTCTCACCAAGGATTTTAAACCCCCCCCCCCCTTCCCCTACCCCCCTTACGCCACCGCATTGAATAGGTTTATACGAGTGTGGACCTACAAGAACCGCTTACATAAACAGGAGAGACGAAATTATTAGTTCAGATGCTTGCACCTGAGTATGCTATTTAGCTTTGTTATCACCTTGTGCAAAGAGAAAACTGCTTAGCATTTGGTCCAGTTAGTTTCCTTATGGTTACGGCAAATAAAATAAAAACAAAGATAAACTCCGTAGAGTGTCAATAAACTTTTCCACAGCAATAAACAAAACAAAGCAAAAAAAGAAAAAAAAACAGTGGAGCCAACGTTGTGACAGATAAGGATGACAAGTGAGCAGCAATAATGACGAACATTCAAGTGTCATAACGAATTGAACCAGGGTGTTTGGACTGGGCGTTCAGTAGCCTATCACACTAGACCACTATTGCTAACTCGACACTATCACAATCGCTACTAACTTATCATCTGAACTAACATTGTGCGTCCTCATTTATTACTAATATTTACAGCTAACTTCCGTTTCTTCTTGCTCCTTCTAGCTCATGAAGAAAAATAATCTTGCTTCTATTCCGTCCAATCCTTTGAGTCTATTTTCCCCTATTCAATTCTTGTTTTACCAAGTTGAATTCTCCTTAAAATGTTTTGGAACTTGAAGAATTTGTTTCCTGATATACTTAATGACGATAAATAATTCAGTCCCCCGTCCGCATTTTGTAATTTTATTTTGGGCGGTATCCTTTGATTCACAAGCTGATGTTGTTGACAATTACATGAGATGGTGAGATGGTAGTACCAATTTTTTTTATTTATTAAGTCAGCGTGGTAAAATGTGTAGGATAGATTACAAGGACTGTGAAACTTGTAAGAAAATGTGTTTGGTAGGCTAGATGTTAGTTTTTTTTTTAGAACGGTTGATCCCAATATCCATTGCACTGGAGATCAAGTTTCTTATGACACCACCTCTTCCTGACGTACCATCACACCTGTTTAAGCTCCCCCCCCCCCCCCCAACGCCCCCCCAAAAAAATGAAAACCCTACTCCACCCCTTGCCCTGCAACTTTTTCTGAGGACCAGCACGTATCATTCCTTCAGCTCCGTCTTGGTGATCCAATTCGATGATCAGATGGTTTTGATAAAGCTCCTTCGAAATGGATAAATCTGGAAAGAAACCAAAAAATATGTATATTTTATTACGCTCTTGCATTATGAAAAGCATCTGTGAGTATACCGTTGGTGTTCTCTTTCTTCCATTCCCTACAGACAGCCGAAACTTCAATTTTGGAAAGTACCAACTTGTTCAGCAGGCTATAAGCCTACTGTAAAAACTATTTTTTTTTTTTTTTATAATGCGACTCACCGTTTTAGAACACTAGTGTTTCCTTAGTTTTGCTGACGTGAAACGTGGTAATAGTAAACAGTGCTTTTAATTGGCAGCATTTTATAAATTCAAATTGCCAAGGATGATTTCTATCGATGCAAGATCGTTCTACCGTGGTTCTCCACGATCAACCGTATGGCGTCTCTTACATTCACAATTTATGCTGCTGATAAGGGCTCCCGCGCACTGGGCGTCCACGTCGTCACGGCCAAAAAATGCGGCGACGTGCCGCGCGGCCACGTCCGTTTTTCATTGATAATTCTCGATCACGTGGTGAAAAATGAACACGGAGAAAGTATGGTCTACATACACCGTACGCATTCTCATTGGCCGCAGCGACCTGGCCGCGCGGCTTGGCCGTCGTGTGCGCGGGGGCCTTAAGGGTAAAAGAAGAACTACAGTAGCCATAAATGCATGCCAAAAGAAAATCAAAACGCTAAGAATGAAAAAAGTGTTTCAAATCCAAGATTTTGTAGGTTTAATCCTTAACCACCCTCCCCCCCTAAAAAAAAATCGTAAAAATTAACGAAAAATTATGCAAATACAAAATGCAGTTTTGTTTTTGTTTTTTTCTTTGATGCTATTTGTCTTGAGCACTTTGTATGTGTATTTATTCTATATTTATTTGAAGTACGCATAGAAGCCAGGCTATCGAAAAAGGATCATGTGAATACTTTAAAAAGGGTCTGTGAATTACTTTCGTTTTTAGAGTGTTTTTGTTGCATGGTACCCTCTTAAGCAAACGGCATGATACCCACTACATAAATTGTATTGCAACCTGAAAGTATGTGGATTACCATGAACAAAATGTAAAAAAAAATTACAGCCCAACCAAACGTTAAAACAACAGCTTTAATCTCTCGACTTCCAAGCATTTAAGGCCTTATAAGCTGCTACAGAAATGAATACATCTGTTAGACTGAAATTCTGTAAAACACCCATAATCAACCACCAGATATACTATACGGATATATAAGAAGTCTTACGACCAGTAGCGGCTTGCAAATTAAAAATAAACACCCGTTTAGAAAAATATTTTGACGCCGGTGCTGGCACGGTCAGGCGTTTTACGTATATTTGGTAGCTATTTTTATCTATTTATACGTGTTTTAACGAATTTTCATTTACTGTTTGATTTCTTAGAAGATGTGTCTAAAAGACCGAAATGTTAAAGGTGTTGCTGTAGTGTTTGGCTCCTGATCGTCACGATGACGTCATTTTTTTATAACCTACGCTGTCACACCTCCAGTAATGTAGGCAACAAACACTGAACACGTGATGAATTCGACTAAATACGTTGGATGTGAAAAATCACTTCCTTCATGGATAATTAAGATTGAATGCTAATCGAACCGCAGCTGCTGGAATTATAGCAAGGTGTGAACTTCACTGCTCTAAACGGGACGGAAAGCCAATGGGCTCGAGATTGGTTAAATAAATACGGATGCAAACCTATTTACGTTGCCTTTTGGACTTATATGTCAGACTGCCTGAGTGGGGTTCGATTCACCGCTCAGGCAGTCTGACGTATAAGTCCAAAAGGCAACGTAAATAGGTTTGCATCTGTATTTATTTAACTTCACGGCTTAGCACCCAGGAATGCAGCGAATGATTATTCTCTTCCGAGTGAACCTGAAAAAGCCTCAAGAAGCCTAAAAAAAAGCCTTAAAAAGATTCTAGAACCTAAAAAAGCCTCAAGTGAACCTGAAAAAGCCCCAAAAGGCTTAACAAAGCCTCTTCCGAGTGAACCTGGAAATACCTCAAAAGCCTCAACCCTGAAAACGTTTCAAGAACCTAAAAAAGCCACTTCTTAAGTGAACCTGAAAAAGTTACGAGCAAATTAACTAAGTCCGGTGACTTAAACCGTGCTATGCTATCGGTTGTTTCATTTATTTGTTGGTTAGAACTTAAATCAACGTTAAGAAAAAGGTGCATAGGATTTCATCATCAGGAAACCACGTCATAACGTAAACAGAATAGAAGGAAAAAAACCTGCTCTTCGAGAGACGTCGACGTTTGAAAGAAACTGGGAAAGAAGTGATGAGATGCGTCAACAAATTACAGACAGACGTACACTTGGATTTCTTTGGCGTTTGCGTGAAAAATTGCGCAGGTGGC